>NKZH01001927.1:0-10444 GCA_002370695.1 Metschnikowia matae var. maris | reverse complement strand
AAAAAAAAAAAAAAAAAAAAAAAAAAAAAAAAGAAAAAAAAGAAAAAAAAAAAGAAAAAAAAGAAAAAAAAAATAGAAAAAAAAAAGGTGTCAAGATATGTTAGGTCCATTATGGTGGAAAGTAAAGTCGTTTGAGTAATAGTGTCTTCTCACATACAATTAAGACGCAACACCATTTCATTTTTATTTGTAGAGTAGAAGATCAGGGCAGCCATAGTCAGTATGTAGTCCTAGAATCGGACATAGTAGGCTCCATATTGTATCTGTAGGTAATGTTCTACCTATTGTAGATCTAATACATTGACCACTATAGACTACTACTACTACTACTACTACTACTACTAGTATTATAGACTACTACTACTACTGCCATAGTTACTGACTACTACTACTACTACTAGTATTATAAGCTATTATGGACTACCATAGTTACTGACTACTCTAGACTACTACAACAATGCAGTTTTATTGCAGTCAAACGGGTTGGTCAACGCTGCTGCAATTCCTTCTGCAATTCCTCCAGACACACAGTGGTAGTAAGGGTTATAGGTGTGGGTAGGGTTGAGCCATCGAACATGATCTACTCACTGGACCAATTACAACACATTGTAGTAGTAGGTAAGATGCATCGGACCAACCAATTAATTAGGTTGAGGAGTTGACGTTGCTAGAGCTGCTTGAGTCTCATGATGAGTGGTCACTGGGTAAGTTTGCCAATTTGAATTAATCTCTTTATAGTCTTAATGTTTTCATGCTTTATAGAGGCGAAACAGTCTCATATGCGTGCTCCGACACTTTTAGGAGACTGACCACAACATTTGAAGGGAGTCCAAAGACAAATCAAATTGAATTTCATAAGGAATTATGGCTGCCTGAAAGGATTCATTACGTTTAAGTTTCTATCAAAACCAGAATATTTATAAATGGGCTTCTTGTTGCGGAGTATTATTACGCGAGGGAGTAAAGACAGAAACTTCGTGGTCCTTAAAGTATAATTGCAGGTCAGAAAGAATGCTGGTACCCATTTCTAAAATTTGGCTGCTATTTTCACGGGGGAATCGCGCTCTTATATAGACCTGCCCCGCCCAGCACCCCCTCAAGGTATGCACTTCCGCACACAAGCCTACAGATGTGAAACAACCTGAACATAACCCCTACAGATGTGAAACCGTACCGATTAAAGCAGTACATATATGAAACAAGTACATATTTGAAACGAGTACAAACGCGAAACGAGTACAAACGCAAAAGCTTAAATATCCCTCGAACTTTAATTCTTGAGGTCCAACAGTTTGTATTATTCTTGGGCGGAAACCTGTGCATATGGTTTAGACGAGTACCCGTTTTCCCACCGACAGTTGTCGTTTACCTCTGTTGTTGTAGGAAAATCACCTTTTGTTGGGGATGAAATCTGACTCGTCTGTTGTGAGGTTAATTAGGTGGAAGGAGAAAAGTAACATATGTTCATTTCAAAAAGTAGAGGGAACAGTTAAGACTGGAACAGTTAAGACTGGAACAGTTAAGACTGAAACTGAAACTGAAACTGAAACTGAAACTGAAACTAAACCCTGAGACGCCAAGTCTTCAGTGATACTCTGGATGTTGTTGATGATCTCGATGATGAAAGATTCAGATTCCAGTGGTTGAGTGACAACGAAACGTCTCTTGCGTTTATGTGTGATTTTAATGAATGTATCACATGTCATATTCTGAATACACTCATGGGTTTGAATAATCCATGATCTAGAGCATCACAATGTCATTCTAGAATTAAATCCAGGATACCCAAAAAAGAATGTTCTAGATGAAGCAATCAAAAGTGTTTTAAATAAGAATCGAACTTGAATAGGACAGGGGATGGGAATCTAGAATCTAGTTTTAGAACCTTGGTAAAATAAGGGTATTGAGATAAGGAATCTAGTGCTGTCTCACTTCCACTATCGTGAAGCGTACAACACCTGCTCTTCTCTTGATTGTGAATAGATATTAGAAGTCCAGCTGCCCTCTGTAGGAGAATCCACAAAACTAATAACTTCCGTCATATGAATAAGCTCGGTGCAGGTATCTTTAAGCGATTGGCAATGAGCTATAAGTTCCGAGAGGTCCATGAAGCACTGGATCTGGCTTAGCATATTATGTCTCTCCTCAATAGACATTTTCACGTTACGAAGAGTGAAGTTGGTAGTGGATAAACCATCAAGGGTGTGTCAATTAATCGCCAGATTGAAAGACCAAGAAAGCCTTTGATACTTGGGAAGTGTACCTCTTGATGGTTTCAAGTTCCTGCCTCATACAAGCACGAAAGCGATCTCCGTCAATATCGCTATTAAAAAGAGCATTTTTTTTTTTGCGGATCCATGTCCAGACTGAACCCCTGGATGTCCAGTAAAAGCTTTGGCATATATAGACATATGTCCTCGGTCATTTTAATATAGATCGTCACCACCACATCCAAGCCCCTTTCCGAATAGTTTTTGAAATCGAAAAGCATCAACGGATTCTCAAACTCCTATGCCAGGTAATCTGCAAGCTGGGATACAGAAGTCTCGATATACTGAGATAATTCTAGATAAGGGTTTTCTAGAATAGAATCGAACTTGAATAGGACAGGGGATGGGAATCTTGAATCCAGTTCTAGATACTTGGTAAAATAGGGGTATTGAGATAAGGATGAGGGAGTGATTGAATGAGGGAGTGATTGAATGAGCATCCGGAACACCAATATCAACCTCTGTGTCAAATCTACCAAATCTTCTCAAGACAGGATCAATAGAGTTTAGTCTGAGTTTGGTCTATTAGTAGCAGCAATAACCACAACGTTGGATCTTGCCTTCATACCGTCCATTAAAGTTAATAATTGGGAAACGACTCTTCTTTCAACTTCACCATTAGTCTTGTCTCTTTTAGGAGCAGTAGAGTTGATTTCAATAATGAGTTGATTTCAATAATGAGTTGATTTCAATAATGAGTTGATTTCAATAATGAGTAGATTTCATCAATGAGTAGATTTCATCAATGAGTAGATTTCATCAATGAAAATGATGGATAGAGAGTTCTTCTCTGCTTCATCAAATGCCTTTCTCATGTCGGAGTCAGATTCACTTGTCATCTTGGACATGATTTCTGGACCATTAATCAAGAAAATGAAATCAACGGTCTCGTTGGAGACTGCTCTGGATATGATGGTCTTACCAGTACCAGAACCAATTCTCTGATTTGAGCCATTTGCTTCTTGTATCCACCAATATCGTCATAACCGACCTCATTCAAGTTATTTTCTTCACCTTCACAATTGATTGATTGTTCATCTTCACAATTGATTGATTGTTCATCTTCACAATTGATTGGTTCACCTTCAGAATTGATTGGTTCATCTTCACAGTGAATGATGGTGTCTTGAGCAATGATAACCTTTTCCAAAGTAGTGAAAAGCACATAAATTCGGTTCATCTATTGTTGAAGTATTGGCAGAAGCCACATGACATTTCGGTTTTGAAATATATTGTAAGAGGTAAATCTCCACCTGAAAACAATGACTAAGCTTCGTATTATGAATCTGGGCAAAAATCACATGCGCTAAGCCATTCATTAACTCACACGAGTAAAGTTTTAGAGTGGGAGTCACATATAGTCAGATGTAGAGTCAGATATAGTCAGGTATAGAGTCAGATATAGTCAGGTATAGAGTTAGATATAGTCAGGTATAGAGTCAGATATAGTCAGGAATGGAGCCAGATATAGTCAGGTATAGAGTCAGATATAGTCAGGAATGGAGCCAGATATAGTCAGGTATAGAGTCAGATATAGTCAGGTATAGAGTTAGATATAGTCAGGTATAGAGTCAGATATAGTCAGGAATGGAGCCAGATATAGTCAGGTATAGAGCCAGATATAGTCAGGAATGGAGCCAGATATAGTCAGGTATGGGGGTGAGAGTGAGAGTGAGAGTGAGTGAGAGTTGTTAATGTTTTAGCGCTTTACGCTATCAATTGTGGAGCAGTGATAACGTTTGTTAGATCCATATAAACTAAACCTAGGGGCGCCGTGACAGATTTACTTACAGTGTTTTTCATAATGATTCAAACTAGTCTCTAGGTTTAAGAGCTCAGAATATTGAACACTCAGATGAAAGTTGGTGTGAAACATTATGCCATTTGGTTTGTAACACTGTGTTAAGGAGAACAAACCATTTTTTTTTTTTGAGTTATTGGTTTGTTTAATTTTGGTAGTTCTGGATTCAAACATTTAGCTAGCCACCTGGTTTGAATAATTTTGAAAAGCACTGTATCCGCCCTGTCTCAATATTGCGGATTCCTCTTTTTTTATTATAGGCTAAGCCATATTTGTCTGCGTAGCAACTAATATGCAGGTTGGCTTAAATAATCCTCCTAGTAACAATTTCTCCTAGCAACAATTTCTCCTAGCAACATTTCATCTTGTGTTAGAAATGTGCTCATCTGCATATTCATCAAGTGTTAAGGTTTAACACTTGCATGCTCCTCTATTCACGTTCCAGTAGGACACGTGAACCTGAACTTTGCTCACGTGTCAGAAGGCACGTGATCATGAGAGACAGATGTGCTACAAGTTCAACAAAGGCACCCCATTTTATACCACCAAAAAAATATACTTCAACTGAGGGAGGATACAGTGTTTTTCAAAAGTATTTAAATCAGAGGTACTAAATGGTTGGAACTGGAACTAGCAAAAACCAACAAACCAACAAACCAACAAAGCAACAAAGCAACAAACCAACAAACCAACAAATCAAAAATTTAAAAAAGCTTCGTACCCTTCACCGAGTCTTTCAAATCAAATGACATAATGTTTTACACACCAATTTTCATTAGAATTAAATATTCTAAATTCATAAATCAAGAGACTGGTTTGAATAATTTTGAACAATACTGTATACCAAGATGTCTCCTTACACCTGACTCACCAATATAATTAGTGTAGTGGTACTGATGTTTACCAATGATTTGGACTGATTTCTCTATAGGTTAGGAGATAATCCCGAGGTACCCCAGGATACAATGTGAAGAGTTATCTCAGTCGGACTTATAGTTGGGGGTATGATTTCTCAAACTGGTGATTATCCTTTTGATACTGTTTCCTCATGTTCAAGTGCAAAAATCGCTATTATGTAGTATGAGAGTGATGTTTATTCAGATCCCGTACTGCCAGTACAGCCTGTGTAGTATAGTAGTAAGTAGTGTAGTATAGTAGTAAGTAGTGTAGTATAGTAGTAAGTAGTGTAGTATAGTAGTAAGTAGTGTAGTGTAGTGTAGTAGTATAATAGTATAGTAGGATAGTATAGTAGTATGGTTAGATTCTTGTTAGGTCATGTTCTCTGTTTATCAGGTCACGTGTCGCTACTATGTACTTGTAACACATTCCACTATGGTACTTCGGGTTTATTACATTCCATTTTGGTACTTCATACAATGATATTGGAATGGAAAGCCCTTAACAATGTAAGTGTTAGTATCAGGCAAGGGGGAAGATGGGATCTAGAATAATAGATTGAGTACTAACTAAGATGTACAATTATGAGCACTGATCATATATGGTATGCAGTAGTTTGGGGCCGGAATTGACTGGAAATGGCCGGAATTAACCGGAATTAACCGGAATTAACCGGAAATGGTGGTCGCAGCCGGATTTGTTCAACTATAGGACCTTCCAAAAGTCCACCACAAAACATTTTTTGAAACTAAAAAAATATCCATTGTAATGTCCGGAATTCCAGGATTCCAATAAACCTATTTTTATTTTTATAGGATGAATAAAAAGGTTGTTTGCGTGTTGGGCTTTTTTCTACTGAGGTAGCCTGGTGTACGGGTGTAGTGAGTTTTTGCAACCCTCGGTTTAAACCTCACCTACCGCCACCTAATCTTAAACCAATTTCCATATCGATATCCATACCCATATTATTAATGAGACTCATTATGGAATGCATATATTCGTCAGTGACTGGTAGTGTAAGAAAAAAAAAAATAGGACCTACAATAGCAGAATATTTCTCAATTGGAGTAAAAGTGTATAACCGGAAATGAATACACCACTCTATTTGGTATTTTTTTTTTTTCTGGATATTTGAAAGAGAAGAGAGAGAAGAGGGAGAAGAGGGAGAAGAGAACGGAATAAGCTATTTACATTTTTGAAAAAAAAACTGGGTCTCGTAGTTAACTGGTTGTTTCTAGAGTCAAAAGGGGGGAAGATTACTCCACATTCCATCCTGTCACTTCGGGTTAATCACATTCCCTTTTGGTACAGTAATTTTCAAAAGTATTCAAACCAAGGGGGTAACAAGTCTTTTACAGTTTTAGTCTTTCACAGTTTTAGTCTTTCACAGTTTTAGTCTTTCACAGTTTTAGTCCTTCACAAAGTCCCTCACACAAAACTTTCATATTGGAATTTTGGTTTTCTTAGACCCATCATCTATACTAGTGTCGTGTACTAGGAAGTCCATAATATTATGGTTACTCGTGATAGCACTCAACCCAGAGCCGAATCCCCTCTATATATATCTTTTCATCCTGGACTCCCTGTTCCTGCAGCTGAATCCTCCTGACAACTAAATGATAGTAATAAATGATAGTAGTAAATGATAGTAGTAAATGAAGATAATAGACAATAATAATAACTCATAGTACTAAATCATAGTAATAAATAGTACTAAATCATAGTACTAAATAGTACTAAATCATAGTACTAAATAGTATTAAATCATACTAGTAAATCATAGTACAGTGTTTTTCAAAACTATTCAAACTAGGGGACCAACAAGTTTGGAACCAGAACTAGCCAAAATAATCAACCCAGTAATTCAAAAAGGGTCTTACTCCTTCACAGAGTCTTTCCCACCAAATGACATAACGTTTCAAACACCAACTAAAACCGAATTCAGTATTGTCAGCTCTTAAATCTGGAAACTGGTTTGACTGGTTTGAATGATATTGAAAAATACTGTACTAGGAGTGAATGCGCGAGTTGGGGTCAGACCAAGATAAGGTGCGCGACTGCGATTCTGATTCTCCACTGGGATTATTTCTTTTAATAATAACTTTGCAGCATCTGCAATCACCATTATTAAAATTCCATAATACAAATCTCTTCTTATTGTTGAAATTGTGAAATTGTGGAACATGCGATGAACGGGTACTGCATGTTCCAATGAAGGCATTCAGATGAAACAATGTAGGTGGGAGAGAAGGACGAGAGACGGAGCGGTTTAGGGCTCCCGAGGGACCCAACTAATATATATAGAGAGGATCCCGCTCTAGGTTGAGCGGTATCGATTGTGAGAACAGTTCACTGATATTTTTTTTCTAGTTTAGAGATGAATATTTAGAGATGAATATAAGTGACCTAAGATGAATCCCCAAGCACATGGTGGTAGCAACCATACTGGCGAAATACCAAAGGAGGTGCTTTTGAAGAAACAGCTTTCCATTGAAAGAAGAGAGAATGCAGAAAATGCTCCCAATGACAATGACTTTTACGATATCGAAGAACCAGTCTTGGTCAACAACCCAGTCAGACCATAATTCAAAGGACCTTCATAATACTTCTTATAATGATAACATGTCCATTTGTAACCATATTCGGACTAAGAACCTGCATAATTCTTCATAGGTAGGGTATAATACAGTAGTGGTATAATAGAGTAGTGGTATAATAGAGTAGTGGTGCAGTTAGTCAAGCTCCAGGGGTGTGGCTACTGGAGCATATGCCGACATTTCAGGTGGATATATCGGATGGGTCAGTGGGTGAGTTTGCAGGTGAGTAGGTGTGGTGAGCGGTGCAGTGAGCGGTGCGGCATGCACTTCGCAGTCTGAGTGCGTACTTTACGCCAAGAACAAGACACAAGACATACTAACAAGACAAAACCACACCCATGTTCTCTGGTACTTCTCTTCTTTTCTCTCTCTTTTTTTTGTTCTGTATCCTTTTTGTGAATTTTGTCTACCCAATCTTTTCTCTATTTAAAGTTCCTATTCCAGACCAATCAATTTAATTTCTGTTCTATGTTGGTGGACTTGGAGAGAATTGCCGCAAAAGATGGGAGAGTACTGGAATATGATAGCTCACTAAATGAGAATCACCATTAAGAAGTTGTTGTTTTACGAAAACTACCATTTCTGTAATTCTGTTATTCTCTCATTCTCTTTATCCAACTACTTTCACTAATTGAACTACTTCTACAGATGTATGTATTTGACTATCTGTAATGGAGAATGAATAGTAGAATGAATAGTAGAGTGTATAGTAGAGTAGTATATTGTAGTATAGTAGAGTAGTATAATAGAGTGTAATAGTGTATAATAGAGTAGTATATTGTAGTATAGTAGTGTATAGTATAGTAGTGTATAGTAGAGTAGAATACAGTGTGATTCAAAAGTATTCAAACCAATAATTCAATATGGTTCGTACCTATTCGCACAGAATTTCAAATCAAATGGCATAAAGGTTCACCCCACGTTCATGCACTAAAGAATTCAATATTTTGATAATATTAAATCTGGAGGATTGCCTCATATGTACACCAACATTTTTTTTAGGAGTCTTGCAGTACCAATCAATGGTAAAAGTACCAATCAAGGGTCAAAGTACCAATAAAGGATCAAAGTACCAATCAAGGGTCAAACCGGGACAGAAAATGAGCTGGTATGGTTTTTTTGCTAGTTTAGAGATGAATATAAGTGACCTAAGATGAATCCCCAAGCACCATACTTGAGAGAGCTATTGGAATCCAATGCCATAATAATTCCGACTTACGATAGAGTATACGGTAACTCTGAACACTTAAATCATGCATATACTTATTGATTAATTTGTGGTATATGGTTAGATATTTTTTTTGGAAGATTTCTCCCTAAATAGTTATTTTATTCCTTTTTTGTAAATAGACCTTTTTTGTAAATAGACCTTTTTTGTAAATAGAGAAGAACTATATTTTTAACGACTCATTAAATTTGAGACTCTAATCCCCACTATGTGAGAATATTAGTTAACAATTCCCACCGTAGGCGGGTATATTATTACTTATGAGTAATATATATATATATATATGCGACTGTGTTAAGATGCAGGTATGGACCATCGGGTACACAGCCCCGATGTCCCACGTGACATCAGCATAATCCCTCGTGACCGCGAACATATGCAGGATTACGCCGAGACGAGGTATAAAATGGCTCCCGAGCACATCCAGTGGCTCGGTGGTCAACTAGGTACGAACTCACTTATTCCAGTGTAACCTGTATACAATAAAAGTATATTTTCGAGATCTAAGTGGTGAAACTTAACAGATTAAGAGTCAAATGCTCTACCGATTGACGGTCTTGGCGACATGGCATCCGCAATGGTAACAGGACTTCGCGAGGCCCGCGAGGACATGCGCAATCGTGCAGGCGTCCACGCTCAGGCAATTCGGTTACTTGTCGAAAATTGGAAGGGGACAAATGAAAGGGAGATAAAAGTCATCGAAAACGAGGTAGCGAAGTTTTATCAAACTTATCCTCAGATGAAACACCTTGTCGCAAAGGAAGCTTTGTACAACGAACTTCTTTACTACTACGACACGGAGGGAAGACAAGCGGTAAAACACTGGGAGAGAGAATACCTTTCCTTTGAAACGACACACGATCAGCTTCTTCCACTCATAAAAGCCAGTCTCGTACCAAAAATACGTCAATTAAAGCTGGAACGCTTAGAGGGAGGTAAGACACCGCATCCAGATGCTCATACAGAATACTTAAGAGTCTTGAAGGATAACAACTGACATGATGATTTCCACACAATCTCACAACAACCGAGCACAAAGGCTGTGTACGCCCACCAGCTTTCAGAGGACGACGCAACCATTCGCAGTCGAAAGACAGCGGGAGACAAGCTCGCAAGAGACGTGATCTAACTCGCCAGACAACCTGGAACATGCTGGAACTGCTTACTGGGGGGTCACGACACGAAAGACTGCCCACAGCGTCTGAGTGCACTGCCCGGCATCGCGTATCATATCATGCCAGATTTTAAGGAAGTCTTTCAACGGAACCGATCCAACTTTCAGGAGAGATTGGTGCGTCAATGGAACAATTCTACTCAATGACGGGAGTCGGGGCTTACAGCTCAAGTAAATCGTCTTACATGTAAGGAAAAATCAAACAAGCTTGAGACTGTAAGAACGACCCCCACACTAAACCACAAAGAGGATGGAAAGCCAGTGCTCAGAATCGACGAGCGCGAATATAAAGCGAAAAATGACCTAAATAACAACGTTCATTTGAATGAATTTATCATTGACAGTGGGGCGGAAGTCTCCGTGACAGACAAGAAAGACCTAATTGACGATTTTCAGGACTCATCCAACTTGGGAGTGGAGATTGTCGACGGCGGCGGAACTCACCATCCTTGCCGGGGTGAAGGAACGATCACCATA
>NKZH01001925.1:0-20051 GCA_002370695.1 Metschnikowia matae var. maris | reverse complement strand
TCCGATCAACGTTAGTTAAGCCACTTAGGGCCACAGTGAGTAATGCAGTGGGAGACCATGTGTGAAATTGTGGTGCTGCAATCTTTTATCGCCATTATTTTTTTTTTTTCACAGACAAATCTAGATACTCAAACATTATCTGTATGCTTTAATTTCTTCGTGTCCTTCTCCATTTCCCACATATACATTCAATCTCCTAGACAGTTTAACTGCATTTTATGGTGGTGTTCTCTCAATACGGTGTGTGGTCAGTGGGCATTACACCCGTACACCCGTACATCATGGCATCGCATCTTCTCACATCTTAGTTATAATATTTCCACACTTAAACTACTACTCATATACACCTCCACCACCACCACACTCCCCACAACCAAAATGGATGAATTGGTACTTTATGTGACAGTAGGAGATCCTGCAGACAAACAGGCCCAGGAATCGCTCGGTGCAGTGCTGTCAATCCAGAAATCTCACCACTACACTACGTTTCGCCAGGCCCAATGTCCAATCAATGGAGCAGCTCTAACCGGATTCGGACAAGGAGAACGCCTTTTTGTGGCTGCCAATGATAAGGCTGCCATCACGTGCTATTCATGGGGAAAAGAAGGTGTGGATCAACGATTTGCTGTACCCGAACAACTCACATGTTTGGCAATAGCACCATATCCCGCCACCGAAAATGATACTCAGAAACCTCCGTATCGTACACCATGGCTTTTGGCGGGTGGTTCTAAAAGTGGACGCATTTATGTATGGGAATTAGCCCTGGGAGATTTGGTGTGTGTCAAGGATGCACATTATCAGGAAGTATCTGCGATGGAGTTTTCCCAATGTGGTAATTTCTTGGTAACGGGAGGGTTGGATACTAGGGTGAATGTTTGGCGCACCCATGAACTTGTTAGACCAGAACAAGAAGGAGTACGTGCTATATCGTATGCAGACCACGTGTTGGGCGTCACGTGCGTGAAGGTGTACGGATCTGGTGGTGATATTAAAGTATGTTCATCATCAAAAGATGGAACCATTCGCATTTATGATGTGGTGGGGAAAAGGCTACTAACCACATTTGTGGTGGGTAGTCCAGTTCAATGTATCCTGCAGGATCCTGCTGGGAGGGCCTTATATGCAGGCACTCAAGATGGAAGAATTCGACAAATTCCACTTTATGTGATTAATCCTTATAGTCACGTGCTCGAAGCAGTTGGAGGAAATGGTAAAATCGTGACTCTTAATGAAGATGTGGATATGGCTGAAACATTTGTGCATCACGTGACATCGGATGAAAACGAGTGTTCAGTTTCAAGTTTGGCGATTTCAATGGATGGGATGTATATTGTGAGTGGTGATAGCAAAGGACGAGTGTTTGTTTCGGATGTTGTTACCAAACAAGTGGTGAAAACATTTACTGCCTGTCGACTGGGGATAGCATATGTGCAGGTTGGAGTTTGCAACCGTGCGGGGCTCATAACTGCTACCAATGAGCGGCCTCAGCACCGAATGATTCCTCCTCTCAAACGGGTTTTAAAGTCTGCAGATCCACTTGAACATACAGTGGTGATGCAATTATGTGAATCATCAAAACAACCTCAAAATTTCGCCAATTGGTTGCAAATTAAAGCAATCCAGGAGTTGCGAGTCAAGGCGGTAGATGCAGGACGCCCAGGCAACAACCAACTCCAGCATCAATTCGATAAGCTTTCGGATGCCTATAGTACTCTAAAAGAGGATTATGATGAGTTACTCCTGCGTGTCAATGCATAACCATTCTGTTAACGTTCTTGGGGTGTGTACACTCGAGAGAATTACAGGTACATTGAAGATTCATTGAAGATACATTTCAGATTCATTGCAGAAATGATGAACAGGATTAATCTGGGAGTTTCCCTAAGGTTTTTGAGTACCCCTAAGGTTTTCAGGGAAATCAGGATGACCATATTCTAGGAGGTATACCTGAGATTCTTGGAGTACACCTCAAGTTACTAAGAGGAATGTGCATGAGTATATTCTGAGGAGTCCACCTTGGATTCTGGGAGTACCTCTAAATTTTTTGGAGGAATCTCTAAGATTCTGGAATAACATTATGTGGCTAGAGGTGTACCTTAGAATTTGGAGGTATACGTTAGATTCTGCGATAACCAGAAGTTGCTGGAAGATATGAGAATGACTATATTTAAGGAGGTATAAAGAAGAGAAGTGTGAAGAATGGAGCATTAGAAGGACAAAAAATGGATATCAAAAAGATAGACTTTGAAAATACAAGACTAATACAAGACAAGGGAGAATGAGTATTAAGCCTTGATAAGCATCTGGTTCATATTCCCCCTTGGTAAGCGGGATCGTAGATTTCCAGACTGCTACTACTCACTCTTACTACTGTACTACTCTACTACTACTACTACTACTACTACTACTACTACTACTACTACTACTACTACTACTACTACTACTACTACTACTACTACTACTACGACTACGACTACTACTACTACTACGACTACTACTACTACTACTGACTACTGACTACTGACTACTAACTATTACTGACTACTACTGACTACTTACTACTACTGACTACTTACTACTACTACTACTACAGTGATTTTCAAAACTATTCAAACCATGGGGCAAAATGCTTAGAGCCAGAACTAGCAAAATTAAACAACCTAATAACTAAAACAATTTTGGGCCCCTTCATAGAGTCTTTAAAATCAAATGACATAATGATTCACACACCGACCATCATTAAAACTCAATTCTTCTGTATTCTTAAATCTAGAGGTTGGTTTGAATTATTTTGAAAAGGACTGTACTTACTACTTACTACTACCACTAATAGTAATACTACTATGTACCACTGACTACTAATGACTACTAATGACTACTACTACTACTTACTACTTACTACTTACTACTGACTACAGTGTTATTCGAAACGATTCAGACCTACGCGACAGAATGTTCAAACCAAACTAAGCAAATTTCAACAACCCAATAGTTCGAGAATTTCCTGGTTTTAATACTTGATAAAGATTTCACATAAACGGTTTATTTTAAATCCTGGATTGTTGACAATTTTAAAGTCGTAAGTACTTTACTTTGTCAATTATTGGTCTGCTTAATTTTCTTAGTCTGGTTTGAAATATATTGCCGCACTGGTTTGAATAGTATTGAAAAAGACTGTACTGACTACTGACTACTGACTACTAACTACTTACTACTACTACTACTACTACTATGTACCACCACTATGTACCACTGACTACTGACTATTATTATTATTATTATTATTATTACTATTATTAACTACTGAATTCACTCTTATAATATCAATTTATTACTATTCATAACACTTTCATTACTCATGATACTACAGATAGTAATACTACTACTTATACAGTGTTTTTCAAAATTATTCAAGGCAGCGTCCAGATTTAAGAGTTTAGAATATTTAGTTCCAATGAATGTTGATGTGGAGTATTCCGTTGTTTGCTTTAAAAGACCGTGCGAAGGAGTACATTACGGAATCAATCCCGAAGACAAAGAATAGTATCAATAAGATGACTAGTACTATGGGAACTACACCAGATGATGTAGAAGAAGTGTCTTCCATATTTATGAAGACACACTTGACTAAAAAACTAATCTCACTTCCTAAGTACCCCAAGCCATGGTACTGAAAACTTTACAACAACCTGACCTGCCTCAGTTTTGACTATTTACTCCCCCAAATTAACTACTTGACGTTTCCCCAAATTCCCCTTCCTCCTCCTCCTCTAACTTTCCGCACGTGTTCATCTTCACATATTTCTCCACGTATATTTTGAGTTATTGCTTTGTTTATTTTTGCTACTTCAGGGGCCAGTAGAAATTGGGAAAGTAGAAACTGGTAAAGTAGAAATTGGGAATGATTTGGAGGTGAAATGAAAATGAATTATGAGAGATAAATTTTGACATTACAATCTTAGGGTATTCGAATGTTTGGGAGTTAGGAGTGGATGATAGAAGATTGGGTTATCCTGAGAACGAGAATGAGAAATGAGAAATGAGAAATGAGAAATGAGAAATGAGAAATGAGAAAGAAAGTAGGATATATCACTGAAGCATAGGTATTAGATAAGACCATAGATTAAAAATGGGTGTAGTCATAAGTAGTCATTAAGAGATAGAAAGTCTTGAGTCATATGAAGCAGTCATATTATATTATTTTAAGTCATAATCAGTAAGCACTAGTCCGTAAGTAGCAATTCCATGTTTCTTCCAAATTTCAAAAAATACTCAATAAGTCATATGTTATACTACATTACATTCAAGCTAGGTAAGCAGTCATATGTGAGTAGTAATGGTAGTGACTAGGCAGACTGGAGCAGTAATACTACTACTACTATTAATGCTACTACTAATACTAATGACTACCACTAATAGTAATACTACTATGTACCACTGACTACTATGTACCACTATGTACCACTGACTACTGACTACTGACTACTGACTACTGACTACTGACTATTACTGACTACATTATATTCTTCTTCTACACTCATGCCTCACTTGTTATATTCGTTGATGGTTCCTCAAGAGGGGAACCGGAAATGTTCATTTAGAATTTCGAAACGAGAAAGTGGCACCGAAAAACTCTCCATCTGAACAATGGGATGTATTATTCTGGTCACTACACTCTACTAGTACTATACTCTATTGGTCACTATACTCTACTGTTTACTATACTCTATTGGTCACTACACTATAGCAGTCACTACACTATAATAGTTCTTTCCTAGAGTCTGCTAGCCTTTTGATATACTCTACTAGTTACTATTAGTTTTCAGCGTATATACTAATCGAGTATGACCTGGATCTAATACCTGTTATCCACAATTGTTCCGAGAGAACTCCTATTGTTCAGATACATGGGTACTTTATAGCTCCTGAGGACTTTCGCTGAACTCAATGAATCTTGGTCGGATCAATCTGTGGTAATTCATCATCTGCATATTATCTGCAAATATCACACCAGTTCAATTTCTCTATTATCGAGGTCACTCAAATCCTGATCATTCTTCTCTGATTATTCTTCTCTGATTACTCATATCGAGATACACTCCACCTTAAGTGGCGAGTTATTTGACATATGGTATGGTATGTAACCCACACTGTCCCCTCTCAACTTAGTACTCGTTCGGTTGGGCCTCTACACTCCTGATCCAATTTATCTTTCTAGTTCAAGCAGCAGCACTTCATCTTCTGCACCTAGATGCAAATATGGTACTACATCTATTCCTTTTTTCGTGGTGCTACTTCTATTCCTTTTTTCGTGGTGCTACTTCTATTCCTTTTTTCATGAAGGTCCTCACATCTGACTCATTTGTCTCGGGTTCATCCTTCTCAAGATATGCTCCCCTTGGAATGGTAAGTTGTTTGAAATATGGTCTGGTATGTAACCCACAATGTGTCACATGCGTCTTTCCATGATCTGATATCTCTCAGTGTTATAGCTTGTTTGCGACTTTTCGTCCGTATTTGGTTATGAGGAGGCCTCTATATAAGAGTTGATAATAAATCAATGTGGCCGTTGTGATGCTTATCGCCGGCTCCAGTTCCAAGGCTAGATTAGATAATCTATTACCTACATCTGAATAAGATTTTTATTTATCTTATATCACTCATCCGACGCGAACTAGTTGGTCAAGTATTTCTATCAATGTTTCCGTCACACCGCCACAACCGCCACCACCGCCAGTACCGCCAACACAGACATTGTCTCTTTTAATTGCCACTTGATCATAATCCGGTTGTTATTCAGCCAGTATTAATCTTTCTTTTTGTCAACCTACGGATATACGGCATCTTCCAATTCTGATTAATTTAAGTAGGTTTGACCTACAAAGGTTTCTTACTTAAGTAATGACCTACTCTAGATGTTGAATTTAAGAGTAAGTTAAATCATTATGTAGAATTAGGAAATTATTTTGAAACGTTTTGTCGCATTGGTCTAAATACTTTTTGTCGCACTGGTTTAAATACTTTTTGTCGCACTAGTTTAAATACTACTATAAATCACTGTATAGTGTAGGGAATAGTGAGAAACAGTGAGAATATGTGAAAGTGGAAAGTACGACATATAAATTCTGTTTCAAGTAGAACCAAAAAAATCCTCTCTCATTTATAAATTCCCAAAGCCCCCATCCCCACCTCCCAAGAAAAAGGACTTTTATTGATATTACAAATTTAAATGTGGACATTAAGATGGAGATGGGAACACCACTTTGGATGCAGCCCCTGCATACAGCGCGAAGATAAAAAGGCATCGCTCCATGTGTATGCACGTCACAACATGGCCTCAGACAACTTATCCAAGAAGAAGCAAAAAGCACTTCTGTTTCGAAAAGGCAAGGATGAGAGGGCCGCAGAGAAGGCAGAGAAGGCCGCAGAGAAGGCCAAGAGAAAGTTAGACGAAGCAGAAACGACTAAGGGTGAGACAAGTAAAGGTGAAAAGAGTGAGAAGAGTGAGAACAAAGTAAAGAAGGAGAAAGAAAAGAAGGAGAAAGAAAAGAATGAGAAAGAGAAGAAGGTAAAGAATCAGAAGGAAGGAGAGACCAAAAGGAAAAGAGAAGAGGGAGAAAGTCAACCCAGTGAAGGAGTCAAAAAAAGAAAAACTAGACGTGGAAAGAAAGGTAAAGGAGCTAATAATGGAGCAGGGCCTCGGTACATTCTCTTCATTGGTAATCTCCCCTATGATACCACACAAGGAGAAATTGAACATCATTTCCAGAAATGTCAGGCAGACCGCATCCGGCTCCGGCGAGAAAAAGGTATAGCGTTTTTGGAGTTTGATAGTGATAATTCACATATTAAGAACAAAATGGATCAAGCTCTCGCCATGCATCACTCGGTATTTCGAGGCCGTAAGATCAATGTGGAGCTAACTGCAGGTGGAGGAGGCAATTCTGAGGCCCGAGTGACCAAATTAAAGGAAAAAAATGACCGGTTATTGGAGGAACGTCGTGACCGAATCAAGAAACTGGAGGCTAAAAAGGCTGAATCAAAGGCAGAAAAGAAGGATTCTCTGCCATCAATTACTGGAGGAATGCATCCTGCTCGTGCTGCCCTATTGAATCAATAATCATAGTTTTAATACTAGACGTTACAGTTACTTTAGAATACCATAGGTGATAGTATATTCCGCTAGTGCAGAGTAATATATATAGTGTATTATGGAGTACTAGGAGTAGCTTAGTAGTAGTAGTAGTCAATGAAAATAGTGTATCAACATTAATACAAACACCAATAGGTGCAATGAACCCGTACACCACTAAGATTTTCCACTTCATTTTTGAAGTTTTCTCCAAAAAACCATTTATAGACTTGTTGCCTATGAATAAACGTATATATATATATATATATATATATATAAGCCCGTACACCACCAAGATTCGATGAATTTCACCAACTACTAACTAATTACAGAATTGGAGAATGAATAGGAGTTTCGATTATGTACTGCGTTTACTTTAAAGAACACAGGGGACTCTTTCTTTTTTGTTTTGTAAGGAAATTGGTGGGTTAGGGGATGAAGTTATGGTTTTCAGGAATGAGAGAGTGTGGAAATCCATTAAAAATAATGGTAAATGCAACTATTAGTTGAAGTGCTAAGGTGTTTATTCAACATTCTTAGTGCGAAAAGTGTTACAGCGGGAGTATTTCTTCGAAAGGAGTCTTGGGGATATATTAGTTCGTCGGAAGCAACATGAGATGTGGAACTTTCGATGGATTGGTGTGGAATCTTGACTTTGTTATAAGTCTATAGCACTTCGGTGTTGGACTGATTACGGTAAGGGACTAAGTTGGACATTGGTTGATTACCTGTTAAAGGTAGTGGTTTGATCATTTTCTTGGTTGTTTACCCGGTTATAAGGCCAATGACGGCCTGATAGAGTTAGGTCCTATCTTGGATGATTAAGACATAGTTTCATTTATGAATTGTAATCTGAAATTCGCTGGGTTACCTATTGTAGCTCGTTTAAGGGTTTTTCCCCGAGTCACTGATCTCGATACCGGCACCTCGACAGCCGTGTTACAGCAGAGCCGATGACGTTTTCCCCTCCCCCATGCTCGTGTATTCAAGACTGAAAGGAAAAGACAAAGCCAAGAAAGAAAAAAAAAAAAAGATTTTGAATTGATTTGGGTTTGAATTGATTTGGGTTTGAATTGATTTGGGTTTGACCTTGATGAGTTTGAATTTATTGAATTCTCAGAACTTGGATCCTCAAAGTGTAGGTTCCAATAAGTTCTATAGTCGTTAATTTTTCTCACATGATGGTATAAACCAGTACTATAACGCACCACTTGCTCAGAGTATGGTTTTTTAAACAGAAGCTTATCCCAAGAGTCAACCATTCATAACCTGTTGATGTAAAGCTTTCAATACCAATATATGGTACTCAGGAAGTGAGATAAAATTGTTATGTTAGTATAAGTAGTATTATGAGACTCACCATCAGAACAGTCCAATCAATGAATAAGAACAGCCCAATCAATTACTAAAACAGTCCATTCAATGAATAAGAACAGTCCAATCAATGACTACTCAGAAAATTCATAACTCACCGCCAGACATTAATCTTTTTAATGTTTCAACTTGTGGATTAGATTATACAATATATAGGCTCTTGTAGGGTATAGTCTTGTTCCAGTTTTCACCTTGTTACTGTTTTCACTTTGTTACTGTTGTCACCTTGTTACTGTTGTCACCTTGTTACTGTGATGTGTCTTCAAGAGTATGGAAGACACTCTTTCTACTTCATCTGGTATAGTTCTCACTGTACTAGTCATCTTATTTGATACTATGTTTATTCTTCGGTATTGATACTATTCTTATCTTCAAGATTGATACTATTTATATTCTTCAGGATTGATACTATGTCGCATATGTTATGTTCTTTATAACGTATATTGTCCTAAACTTGTATTCGTTGATGATTCATCAAAGAGAGGAACCGAAGAGATTTATATAACTTTGAGAGAAACGTAGATCCAAAAAACTCTCCACAAGAACAATGAAAGTATTGTTTCTGGAATGTTCGAAAAAGGCATCGAATTCACAAATTGTCACAACAGTCAAATGCTGTGTCACAGCTTTGGAATTTGTAGTAGAAACTACTAGAATCAGAAATACTAGGCTCCTTATTGTATCTTTAGGTAGTGTTCTACCTATAGTGGATCTAACAGCATACTCTTTATATAAGTATAGCCAATCCTGTCTTATGGTTAATTCATTAATTAAAGTAGGAATATATCAGACGTACATTCCGATGCCGTAACATGCCACAGAAAAAGACCTTATATGGATGAGTTTAGCGGGGCAGATGAGTTTAGCGGGGCGTTTAGCAGGGGGACCGGCCGGCTTTATATATATTCAAGTAGCGGCGTCGGGTAACCTTTGAGGGATTTCCTGAAACCAAGGTGAAACATGCGCATCCCCTCGGGGGTACTTAAGGCCGCGTATCCCCCCATATATTTTCGCAGCATTTTTTTAGCACCCAATCCAATCTCACTGTTAAGTCTAAGTATGGATCTGAAAGCTAGTCTAAGTGAAGAGCTTAAGGGAGGGTCTACAAAACCAAACTAATTGTTCATAAGGCTAACAAACATATCATGAAAGCCACTATACCATAACATTAAAGCCACCATAGGTAAAACACTACCTAATTGATGCATTATGGAGCCTACGATATCCCATTCTATTAGTGTCTACTATGAATGCCATGACATGTCATTTAGCCATCAGAGCACTTCTTCCAAAGATGGTCTCTTTCGAACATTCCAGAACAATACTTCCATTGTTCTTGATTACTTCCATTGTTCTGGTGAAGAGTTTTTCAGTTCCACGTTCCTCCCAAAGTTATATAAACCGTTTCGGTTCCTTGCTTTTAAGAACCATCAAAGAATACAAGTTCACGCAAAAATGTGTCTCAAATCCCCCTAATCCTGGAACACTGCAAAGAAGATATTGCATTAACGGGCTTGAGCACTATTCTGGACTTCTTTCTAAACAAACTTGTATAATTTCTTCACCTCTAATTTGTTTTCGTCTTGTTTTACTCTTGTGAATACTTGAAGACTACACTCCACAGATCTACAGATTAATATCTTTTTTCTATTTCTATGGTGACTCTACTGTAGTGCTATACACTGAGAGTGAGCCTAGGAAGTAAATACATGAATCACTATTAATTCTCAGGTCGGCAAGCACTGGGTGCTCAAATTAACCATTAGCCGCATAGCCAGCACTTGCACGGCGTCGCCGTATATAATACACAACCACAAAGGTCCATGACCTTACTCTTCGTCTCAATCTTAATTTCGATCTTGATCTCCATTTCAATTTCAATGTCCAATGTCTCTGAGTCTCGCTCTCACTCACTTAATTTCTCATAGTCTCTTTCATCTGATATCTCAACAACCTTCTCCATTACCATTGTCATCCATTGTCATCCATTATCATCCATCAACATCCATCAACACTCATCACATTCAACATTCATCAACATTTATCAACACTCATCACATTCACCTCAATGTCTATCAAGTTAATGTCTTGTCAACATTATTCATTACATTGCAAACTCCTCATTGACATCTATCAATATCAACTCATCAACATTCACTGATACAGATTTGATTGTCTGAGTCATTGCTTCAAGATTGCACTGTGTAGCCATTGTGACTGACCCAGCACACACATCGATAGAACGATTAGTGAGTGTTGGAAACAACTCGCAAAGTAATGATAGCTGATCAACCAACTCTGGAGCTGAATGAATGGAAGAACTGAATAAATGACTGAACAGATGACTGCATGACTAACCGAATGACTTGACGAATGTCTAAGCGAATGTCTTAACGAATAACTTAACAAAGGACTGACAAATGACTAACAAATGACTAACAAATGACTGACAAATGAATGAACTGAAAGAATCAACTGAACAAATAACTCAATGATTCAACTGAATGAATGAACTGAAAGAATCAACTGAACAAATAACTCAATGATTCAACTGAATGAGAGAGCTGAAAAGATCAACGAATGAATGAACGAACTGAATAAACGAATGGAATGAACGCATCACTGAATAAACAAAAAACTGTATGATGATGGCAACTCACAATATCGTACATTTCTTGGCCTTACGAACCCTTCTTCTCCTTTCGGAAACAGGTTTAGAAGATCCATTGCCCGCAGCTGCTGCTGCATCAGCATCGTCCTTGACGTCGTTTTTCATGGTTGGAGGGTCCAAAACAACACGAATGGCGAAATCAAAGAGTTCCTGGATTCCCAGCTGCAGAGCGGCAGAACATTCGAGGTAGCGGATGGCGCCAACCTCCTTGGCCAATTTGTGGCCTTGCGAAGCGGAAATGGGTCTTTGGCCACGTTCCTGCAACTCGTCCAAAACATGGTATTCGTCCCTCAAGTCGGTTTTCGTACCTACCAAAACCACCAAAATGTCCTTGGGCGAATGGTGCAAGATCTCCGGCACCCACTTGGCCTTGACGTTGGCAAAAGAGTCGGGAGAAATCACCGAGAAACAACACAAGAAAATCTCGGTTTGGGGGTACGACAACGGCCTCAAACGATCATATTCTGCCTGACCTGCGGTATCCCAAAGTCCCAACTTGATGGGCTCACCATCTACCATCACTGACGCTGAGTAGTTGTCAAAAACAGTGGGTATATAATCGTTGGGGAACGTATTGGTCGTATAAGAGATAAGGAGACATGTTTTACCCACGCCTCCGTCGCCCACTACCACTGCTTTTATACTTCTCATGGTGCTAACGGATAACTGCTGCTTTTTATAGTGCTTTGCTTTTGCTTTTGTGTCTGCGTTCGCTTTTGTGTCTGCGTTCGCTTTTGTGTCTGCGTTTGCGTTTGTATTTGTGTTTGTGTTCGCCTTCGCTCCTGTGTCTTGTCTTTGTACTTGCAGATTACTGACTTAGTATATAACTGGTCGATAATCCTAGGGAAAGATTTGACTATTTGACTAATTGGCGGTTTGAATGTTTGGCTGCTTGGCTGTCTAGCTGTTTGGCTGCTTAGCTGTTTGGCTGTCTAGCTGTCTAGCTGTTTAGCTGTTTAGCTGTTTGACTGCTTGACTGTTTGGCGGTTTTGCCTTGGCTGTAATTCGATAGGGAAAAGCCTGGCGGGTATAAGACCTTTTGCGTTGCTCGAAGATTGCTAGGACTTTCGTGTCTTCTTGTACTTAAGGCGTACGAGACTAGTTTCCAAAGGTCCTTTGTTCTTTAAGGGAGGGAAAGATCTGATGACTTTTGCGACGCAGAGATATTGTCGGCTGAGACTAGGTGCTGGCGGAGGTACGGGTGCGCACTTTGGCGTCTGCACGCTCTCTTAGTTTGGCAGGACGGTGGTGTGCTGTCACTTGAGCGCTGTGCCGAGATTTACGCCTACAACCTCGAGGGGCCCGGGTTTGGTTGCTCAGTGCTACTACATCCAGTAGCCCAACCCGGACCCTTTCCGGGGGTATGGGACTGGAGCCAGCACATGCTGCCACATGCGAACTGGCTAGATATGCGCGCCAGCGTATCCTCGAAATAATGCGCAGTCTATCTTGCACCCGTACACCGTTTGTTTTTCTTTTTTTTTTACCGAGGGGCGGGACCCAGATGTGCACACATACACCCGTACATTCCATTGTTTCCAGCCACCCCGCGAACCCGTACCCCTATTGTTTCCGAGGTCGCTCGTCTGCAATGCTATGCGCGCTGCTGCACACGCAGTTTCAGACTTTCCCCTGCTGTTGCAGCAATTGGGCGAGAATGCAACCACCTCAGGGAGAAGTGGGGGGAGTTGAAGGCTTGGTCTATAAAAAGGGAGTCCTTTCCCTCCCTTCTTTTTCGGTCTCCTTTTTTAATTGGGTCTGCGGGGGGTTTGCATCTATGAAGCGGTGATGCTGCCCACTTTTCTTTTTTTCAGCCAGCGTTTTTTAGGCCATCCAGCGCCCTTTTCGGCCAGCCACTTCCTGCAAACTATCTTTTCTGGTCATCCAACCAGCAAACTTTAGGGTTGTAAATATTTTTTTCTAAGCCGAAACGGGAAGGAAAAGATCCTAAAACGGATGTATGGAACAAATTTACGACATGCACATGGAACAGTTGACGTGGTCCAACTGGTAGGCCCAGTCCAACGTGCCTCCCTAAAAATACTGTTGTTAAGGGGTGGACCATTTTTTGATGGGTGATTACAAGACATTGACATTTTTATGAATGAACATTATTATTGGTGAATTTTGAGTGGTTAGACTGGAATATATTTATTCAAGTCTAGAGTGTTGTACTTGTGGTTAAGTTAAGGACACCTGTGAATTTAATAATGTGGACTGCATACAAGCATGTTCCATGAATATTACGAGATATGAAATGAATATTGATGTGGCCAGTTGCTTTTTCTAAGAATTAGAAATCAACGTGAAACAAAAAAGGCATAAAAAAAAAAATTGAAAATACGCCCCCTTTTTTTTTTTGGAAATGTTGGAGACTTTGAGTACTGGTTAAGGTTCAGTCACGTGATGCTTCCTCAACCAGAGATTGAGTAAGTTAAGTATTCATTGGAAAGGATATTCATTCAAGGCTTAACTCTAATAGGTTATTCTATGGTCTAATACGCCTAGGGTTGCAGTACTGCTGCATTGAATGGGCTGATGTACAGACTCTAAAATGACCTTAACTAACTCCTTCATACACCAAGGACATCCACCTAAGACATCCACCTAAGACATCCACCTAAGACATACCAAAAAGAGTTTAACTACTTAAGCTAAACAACCAGATAACTTTAATCATTAGGTTACTTGCATTTTCAATTTGGTGATTTGAAGTTGAAACACAGAAGACTTAGTCAAGCCTGGTCTATAGTCTATATGCAGTGCGAAAGATTCCCACCAACCAACCAACCAACCCACCCACCAAAAAAAAAAAAATCAGTTCCTACAGTTTCCAATCGAACCATCAAATCCATGGCTAGAACCTAAGAGCATTGGACAATAACTATGGCGGAAGCAAGATGAGCTTATATGGCGGAACAAAGCATATTATTGGGCAAGAGATTCCTTTGAGCGCCTTATTGTTAAAGTTTATTTGGAACACGTCACAAAGACGCCAAGCCAAGCCAAAAAAAAAAAGAAAGAAAGGGTATTTACATTTTTTTCGACATATCGTTATGGAGTTTACCGAAGGCGGTTGTTCTATATGCATGAGAAGGCAATTCCAGAAAAACAAAAAAAAAAAGGTTATCAACATTTTCTCATGACTGAAGAATCGAGGCGAGCAAACGCATTATGCCAGACCAGAGACAATATGCGATACAGAAGCAACGATACAGAGCCAAAGATTCAGAAGCAAAGATTCAGAAGCAACGATTCAGAAGCAACGAATCAGAAGCATCGAACCAGAAGCAAAGATTCAGAAGCAACGATTCAGAACCATTCAAAGAAGGAAGAAGAAAAGACAAAAAAAAAAAAACACGGTCATATTCTCAATTCATTCCATTGAATTTGTTTCATATCCGAGTTTAGTGATTAATTGGCAGGAGTTTTAATCGCTCATATTTTTATGAATCAAATCTTAAATTGACTCATATTTTCATGGTGAAACAATAGCTCATGAAATTCAAGAGACTACACAAAAACCGTGGGAACTGCTTAGATGAAACCATGAACTCTGAAGATCAAAGAGTCAAAGAGTCAAAGAGTCAAACAGTCAAAGAGTCAAATTGTCCAAAGAGTCAAAGAGTCAAACTGTCAAAGAGTCAAAGAGTCAAAGAGTCAAAGAGTCAAAGAGTCAAAGAGTCAAAGAGTCAAAGAGTCAAAGAGTCAAAGAGTCAAAGAGTCAAAGAGTCAAAGAGTCAAAGAGTCAAAGAGTCAAAGAGTCAAAGAGTCAAAGAGTCAAAGAGTCAAAGAGTCAAAGAGTCAAAGAGTCAAAGAGTCAAAGAGTCAAAGAGTCAAAGAGTCAAAGAGTCAAAGAGTCAAAGAGTCAAAGAGTCAAAGAGTCAAAGAGTCAAAGAGTCAAAGAGTCAAAGAGTCAAAGAGTCAAAGAGTCAAAGAGTCAAAGAGTCAAAGAGTCAAAGAGTCAAAGAGTCAAAGAGTCAAAGAGTCAAAGAGTCAAAGAGTCAAAGAGTCAAAGAGTCAAAGAGTCAAAGAGTCAAAGAGTCAAAGAGTCAAAGAGTCAAAGAGTCAAAGAGTCAAAGAGTCAAAGAGTCAAAGAGTCAAAGAGTCAAAGAGTCAAAGAGTCAAAGAGTCAAAGAGTCAAAGAGTCAAAGAGTCAAAGAGTCAAAGAGTCAAAGAGTCAAAGAGTCAAAGAGTCAAAGAGTCAAAGAGTCAAAGAGTCAAAGAGTCAAAGAGTCAAAGAGTCAAAGAGTCAAAGAGTCAAAGAGTCAAAGAGTCAAAGAGTCAAAGAGTCAAAGAGTCAAAGAGTCAAAGAGTCAAAGAGTCAAAGAGTCAAAGAGTCAAAGAGTCAAAGAGTCAAAGAGTCAAAGAGTCAAAGAGTCAAAGTGTCAAATTGTCAAATTGTCCAAAGAGTCAAAAAGTCAAAGAGTCAAAGAGTCAAAGAGTCAAAGAGTCAGAATGCAAAATTGCCAAGATGTCAGAATGTCCAGACTTTTGATCCAAGCATTTTCTATTTTCTTAAGGTATCAGTGATGATCGGTAGTGGTTATGCGAATAAGTTCTTGGAACAACACTAAATGGGTAAGAAGATTTTGAGCATTTTGTGAGTGATACCTTAATCAATCATTCAATCATTCAATCATTCAATCATTCAATCATTCATTCATTCATTCATTTCATTCAATCATTCATTCATGTCATTGACTCATTGACTGGTTCCATGAAGTACAATTACATTACATTACTCTTGGCTTTAGAATCATGAGGTTTGCCGGACTTGAGAAATTTGGGTTTCGCACGACCTTCTACTCAACACGCACACACTCACCGAGTTTGAATTTGAATCTGAGTTTGAATCTGAATCAGGAATAGGAACAAAACTAAACTATGGCATACCAAGATCTTGTCCCCGTGGGTACCGCACTCATAATCAGTGCCACTTCATTTGGCCTCGGAGTTATCTACTCCAACCTCCCTTACGACTACAACACGTTGTGGAGTGTTCAACCGGGAGCATTTGAAACTTCCATGGTACACTATGCACAGTGGGTCAATGCACCAATGAGAGTGCATCATATCTTGCACGCAGTGATTGCGTTAGGGTTGATTGGGTGTTTCATTAAGTTGTTTAAGCCAGACCCCGAAGTCAAGTACTTTGAGTACGGCACGCTTGGAATGATGATGGCCGGTGTAGTAATTTACTTGACCAATTTGCGGATTGGCGCCAACCTGTGTGTTACTGGCCAATGGGGAGAGGTGGATATGGATACTGGAATTAATGTCATGGCAGCATCGCAGTTCATGATGGTGCTTGCATTGGTGGGAGTATTGGTATTGCAAGGTGGTTTGTACTATGCTCAATGGTACGAGAAGGGACTTCGCCAGAAGTTCTTTGAGGAGGAGAGACAAGCTCAGGAGAAGAGGGAGGGAAAGGAGCAACAACAACAACAACAACAACAACAACAACAGAAGCCTGAACTGGAGTCTGCTCTGACCTCTGCCACTGTCCCCAAGAAACAAGCCAAGAAGAGAGTCTAAGTTAGGAGTTAGATTGATGTTGTTGATATTGGTTTTTTGATATCGGTTTATTGATTATTGATTCTGTTGATATTGATATTGATGTTGTTGATATTGATATTGATTTATTGATATTGGGTTATTGATTGATACCATTGGTGTTGGCTCTTGATATTGGTTCCTTTGTTGATAAGGATTATTGATATTGGTTCCTTTGTTGATAAGGATTATTGATATTGAATCCCTTGTTGATATTGAATCCCTTGTTGATACTGAATCCCTTGTTGATACCGAACCCTTTGTTGATATTAATTCTCTGATATTGGTATTGATCAATAGTTATTACTTATTGTCAGACAGAAATAGACGGTTTTCTTCATAGTATTAGTTCATTACCTGAACTCTACTTCAATAGATAAATAGAGAAACAAAGGAATTCCAGATTCACAGCATACTATTTAAACAGAGAAAAAGAAGAGGCGGTTTTTCTAAGTAGAATCGATATGGGGAGTTATTTGGGAGTCCATTTGGGGAGTTGTTTCAAGGAGTTGTTTCAAGGAGTTGTTTCAAGGAGTTGTTTCAAGGAGTTGTTTCAAGGAGTTGTTTCAAGGAGTTGATTTTGACATAGATTAATACCAGGTGAAGCTTTAAAGAAGTTTATACAATAAAAATAATACTCATATAGATCATATAGGTCATGAGCTCACGTGACCAGTCAATCAAGACTCAATACAGTGTTATTTAAAACTATTCAAACCAATAATTCAATATGGTTCTACCCACTTATTTGCACAGACTTTCAAATCAAATGACATAAAGGTTCACCCCAACGTTCATACATAGAAGAATTTAATATTTTGATAATATTAAGTCTGGACGATTACCTCATATGTACACCATCATTTAGACACCATCATTTGGACACCATCATTTAGACACCATCATTTGGACACCATCATTTAGACACCATCATTTAGACACCATCATTTGGACACCAAAATTTAGACACCAGCATTTAGGAGTGTTGCAGTACCAATCAAGGGTCAAAGGGTCAAACCAGGACGTAACATGAACTAGTTGAAGTAGTTTCCTTGTTTGGGGGGTTATGTGTATTGGTTTGTTTAATTTTGCTAATGTGGTTTGAATGATTTTGGAAAACACTGTACTACTAACCAATCCCCTTCTTGGTTCATGGTAACTACTCCACTCTTTGACTCCACCCTTTGACTCCACCCTTTGACTCCACCCTTTGACTCCACCCTTTGACTCCACCCTTTGACTCCACCCTTTGACTCCACCCTTTGACTATGTTCCAGCAGACCACTGAAAGGCCGATTTCTTCTTACAGAAACTTGTAGATCCTTTTTTTTCTTTTATAACGTCTCTCACAGCAGATATGTGTACAGTGTTATTCGAAACGATTCAGACTTACGCGACAGAATGAATCAAACCAAGAAGACAGAATAAACCAAACCAAGAAGACAGAATGATTCGGACCACACTATCAAAATTAAATAAACCACTCTTCGTTTACTAATTACATAGTTCCTCCTAAGTTATTGTATACAGGATAACAATAATATCAGTTCAGGCCGTTTCGTACTGCAACACTCCCAAATGCAGTACAAATAATCTTTTTGAATACTACAGTGTTATTCGAATCGATTCAGACCAGCGGGACAATACGATTCGGACCAGCGCGAGAAAACGATTCAGACCAGCGGGACAGAATGATTCAGACCAAGAAGACAGAATGATTCGGACCAAGAAAACAAAATGATTCAGACCAAGAAAACAGAATGATTCGGACCATACTAGCAAAATTAAACAAACCAATGATTCACTAATTACATAACCCCTCCCAATTTGTCGTACATAGGATAACAATAAAACCAGTTCAGTTTCGTACTGCAAGACTCCCAAATGAAAAATGCAGTACATATATTAGGCAATCCTCCAGATTTAAGATTTCAGAATATTGGAATCCAATGAAAGTTGGTGTGAAGTATGCTATTTGGTTTAAAAGGATGTGCTAAGGGGTACGAAACTTTGTGAATTAGTGGTTTGTTTAATTTTGCTAGTGTGGTCTGAATCGTTTTGTCGTGTAGGTCTGAATCGTTTTGTCGTGTAGGTCTGAATCGTTATATCGCGCTGGTCTGAATCGTTATATCGCGCTGGTCTGAATCGTTTCGAATAGCACTGTATTCAACGCCAGTGCGACAATATATATATGTTTCAAACCAAATTAGCAAAATTAAGGAGACCAATAATTCAAAAAGGTTCGTACTTATGCTGTACTCACGACTTAAAAATGGTGGTAAGGATCAAGGATCAAGGATCAAGGATCTTAAATAACCTGTTTATGTGATGTGAAACCTTTATTATAAATATCAAAAACAGTAAGTTGTCGAACTATTGGGTTGTTTAATTTTGCTTAGTGTGGTTTGAACTTTTGGTGTTGCTGATTTGAATAGTTTTAAAAAACACTGTACCACAAAAATATACCACCAATTATATACCACCAAAAATATACCACCAAAAATATACCACTAAACATACCACTAAAATATACCACAAAAATATACCACTAAAATATACCACCAAAAACAGATCTACAGTGTTTCTCAAAACTAATCAAACCAGGGGGCCAACAAGTTTAGAGCCAGAACTAGCCAAAATAGCTAACCCACTAATTCAAAAAGGGTTCTACTCCTTCATTCAGTCCTTCACACCAAATGACATAACGTTTCAAAAACCAATTAAATCAGAATTCAGTATTCTGACATCTTAAATGTGGAGGCTGGTTTGAATGATATTGAAAAATACTGTACCACAAAAATGTATACCATAAAATAGAAACCATGATGACTCTAGATTTAGTAATTATTAGTGAGCTTCAGGTGGGTGTTTCAATGGATGATCATAGTGAATGTCAATGGATGTTCAAAGTGAAGGTCAATGGATATTTAAAGTGAATGTCAATGGATGATAGTGGAGGTCAATGGATGTTCATAGTGAAGGTCAATGGAAGATCATAGTGGAGGTCAATGGATAATCATGTCAATGAATAATCATATGTCAATGGATAATCATAAACTGAGGCTCCTTACTAGGGTTAGAGCAATGTGCCAAAGCTTATCTTGCCACATCGTAATCGATTCTCTTCTCCTCAACTTTCTTCTGAATGGTCAAGCTTTGTGCAAGAAGAAATCTCAAAGTCGTGGATAGCGGCGTGTTGAACTTGATTTTAATCAAGTGGTCTTGGCCCAATCTTGCGTTGGCAATCTTGTTCAAGTTGGAAGAGTATAAGTCCAAGGCCTTGACCAAAGAATCGTGAGTGTTGTCGCTGGAAGA
>NKZH01001919.1:9033-70513 GCA_002370695.1 Metschnikowia matae var. maris | reverse complement strand
ATTGTCGATCCTCATGCAGTGTAGATCCTCGCGTTCTAGACTTCCTAGAATCCTGTACTCAGTCGAGTCGATTCCATGTCTAACATTAATTCATTGAACTAGATAGATTAATTGGTAAATCTTTCGCTTTGCATGTGAACAATATCGGATCGATTCCGATTGATTCCATATTTTTTTATTTGTATTTATAATAATTATTAAAAATTAAAAAATAAATTGTTAGATTCTGGTTACGTCCAGTACTCTGTTTTGTGTGTTTTGTATGTTTATTCGTCGATCNTCCAGTACTCTGTTTTGTGTGTTTTGTATGTTTATTCGTCGATCGTTCCTCAAGGAGGAACCTTCGCACCTTATATAGACTAGTCCGGCATAGAGGAATGGAGGTCGTTCTGATCGACCAGTGCAGGGTTTAAACATCCACATGGGTAGCGTACTACCCATGGTGGGTCTAACATAAATGATTTGATTAGATGTTCCAACACCGTAGTAAAAATAAGGTATCTTTAATTTAATAATTTTGCTAGGTATTCCCTTCGGGATTTTATTTATAAATAAAAATATAAATATTAGTATAAAATTAATTTAAATTCATAAATTTAATTATATTTATCTATTTATATACATACATACTACATATATAATTACTTACGCTACTTTTTTTTAGATAACATTATATATATCATAAGTAAGTATACAATAAAATATAATTAAAACACAAGCTACAATTGGAGCTAAATATAAATAAAATGTAGACATATTAAATAGTTATTGAATATAAACCGTCCGAAATAAATGGTAAAAATATAAAGAAACTTATTGATAATATACATATTTTATTTTATACTTACAGTGTTATACGAAACGATTTAGACCAGCGCGATAAAACGATCCAGACCAGCGCGACAATACAATTCAGACCAAGAAGACAGAATGATTCGGACCACACTAACAAAATTAAACAAACCACTAATTCACATCCTTTCAAACCAAATAGCGTAATGCTTCACACCAACTTTCATTAGATTCCACTTTATTGGATTCCAATATTTGGTTTGAAAGGATGTGCTAAGGGGTACGAAACTTTGTGAACTATTGGTTTGTTTAATTTTGCTAGTGTAGTCTTAATCGTTTTGTCGTGTAGGTCTGAATCGTTATATCGCGCTGGTCTGAATCGTTTCGAATAACACTGTACTTATGATATATATAATTTTATCTAAAAAAAGTAAAGTAAGTAATTATATACGTATGCGACATGTAAGCTATTCTTTATATTTCGATATAATAACATTGTTCGTAACAAATATGTAACGCCGTATCATTGTAACACCGTATCATCATTGTAACCATATTTGGACTGAGAGGCTTCATAATACCTTCATAACCAGGGCCCTGCCTATGGTGGATCTAACACTTTATATGTTACCAATTTCAGTATACTGATTATTTATTTTTTATACTATGGTGTTAGTAAATGTGGTATTAAATGTGGTATTAAATGTGGTATTAAATGTGGTATTAAATATGGTATTAAATGTGGTATTAAATATGGTATTAAATGATCTGTGACTGGTGCTAGTGGTAGAGAGGAAAATGGAGAGAATAAGTGTATGGGTGAAAAACACTTTATTGTGCATGACTTATTATTTCAACTACTCATTCTAATAAGGACGGTCTAATAAAAAATAAAATACTCATATAAATATGTATATATATGTGATTTGGAGAAACCTCCAGCATTAATCTAATGAAGCGAGCCGGTTAATAATTATATATACACAGTGCTTTTTAAAACTATTCATACTCTAGGGGACAAAATGTTTGGAACCAGAACTAACAAAACCAAACAAACCAATAACTCGAGAAAGTTTCGAGAAAGTTTCGAGAAAGTTTCGTACTCCTTCACACAGTCTTTCAAATTAAATGTCCTAATGTTTCAAACACAAACTTTCACTTGGATTCAATATCATGAGTTCTTAAATCTGAAGACTGGTTTGAATAATAATTTAGAATATGTTTGAATAACATTATACACAGTGCTTTTTAAAACTATTTATTCAAACCAATGAAACCAAAAAAGGTCGGTACCTGTCAACGAGTACCTAGCGTGTACGGATGCAAGGTACTTCGTGGATTTGTTGTATGCAGACAAGAGAGACACGGACGTGTCCGAGATGAATGGGAACTGCAGACTATTACAGAACAATAGAGCTATAGGGCTGTGTGGAACCAGAACAATAGGACCGTACGGAACTTTGACGACCAGAAGAGCATAAGAAGGGGCAGTGGCCCAGAGCTAGAAACTTGGGTCTAGTAAGGCACAACTTACATATCCCTTTATATTGTATATACTAAAATTCAAGTTAAAGTACCCCATGGCAATATTTTTAAACCAAAAAAGGCTTTATGTTTCACAAATATTTTTTTTTAGTAGAAAATTCAGTACAGTATTATTCGAAACGATTCAGACCTACGCGATAGAATGTTTCGGACCAAGAAGACAGAATGTTTTATACTCCTTAGCACATCCTTTCAACCCAAGTAGCGTACTGTTTTTCACACCAACTACACCAACTTTCCATTGGATTCCAATATTCTGAAATCTTAAATCTCTGGAGGATTGCCTAATATATTTACTGCATTTGGGAGTCTTGCAGTACGGAAACTGAACTAGTTTTATTGTTATCCTGTATACAACAACTTGGGAGGGGCTATGTAATGAATAGTGAATTATTGGTTTGTTTAATTTTGCTACTGTGGTCCGAATCATTTTGTTCAGCATTAATAGTATAGTAGTACAGTAGTATAGTAGTACAGTAGTATAGTAGTACAGTAGTATAGTAGTACAGTAGTATAGTAGTACAGTAGTATAGTAGTACAGTAGTATAGTAGTACAGTAGTATAGTAGTACAGTAGTATAGTAGTACAGTAGTATAGTAGTACAGTAGTATAGTAGTACAGTAGTATAGTAGTACAGTAGTATAGTAGTACAGTAGTATAGTAGTACAGTAGTATAGTAGTACAGTAGTATAGTAGTACAGTAGTATAGTAGTACAGTAGTATAGTAGTACAGTAGTATAGTAGTACAGTAGTATAGTAGTACAGTAGTATAGTAGTACAGTAGTATAGTAGTACAGTAGTATAGTAGTACAGTAGTATAGTAGTACAGTAGTATAGTAGTACAGTAGTATAGTAGTACAGTAGTATAGTAGTACAGTAGTATAGTAGTACAGTAGTATAGTAGTACAGTAGTATAGTAGTACAGTAGTATAGTAGTACAGTAGTATAGTAGTACAGTAGTATAGTAGTACAGTAGTATAGTAGTACAGTAGTATAGTAGTACAGTAGTATAGTAGTACAGTAGTATAGTAGTACAGTAGTATAGTAGTACAGTAGTATAGTAGTACAGTAGTATAGTAGTACAGTAGTATAGTAGTACAGTAGTATAGTAGTACAGTAGTATAGTAGTACAGTAGTATAGTAGTACAGTAGTATAGTAGTACAGTAGTATAGTGTTTTCCAAAACTATTCAAACCACATTACTCATTTTCTATTGAGTTGTATGGTATTGGATTGTATTGGATTGGATTGGATTGTATAAGGATTTTTGATTAAGAGACGGTCGAGAGGAAACACTCTTTGGGGGTGAATCCTTATGAAGAAGGATTCCCTTGAACATCTTCCCTTACCTTCCCTTTTAACAATTTCACGTACTGTTTCACTCTCTTTTATCAAAGTTCTTTTCATCCTTCCATCACTGGATGTTTCCATCACTGGACTTGTTCACTATCGGTGTCTTGTCACCATTTAGCTTTTGTTCTTGGTCCGAATCATTTTTTTTTTTTCTTGGTCCGAATCATTTTGTTTTCTTGGTCCGAATCATTCTGTCTTCTTGGTCTGAATGGTTCTGTCGTGCTGGTCTGAATCGTTTCGAATAGCACTGTACTGATGAAATCTTAACTCAGAAAGATTGCCATATAAACGTTCTGAAAAAAATTATTGGTTTGTTTAGGATATTAGTGTGTTGGAATCCTTTTGAAAAAACACTGTATACTTTCTTATTACTTTGTTTTGGACACACGTTAGAAATGCCCAAGAACTTAAATACACTGAGAAGAAAACTGGATGGCTTGATTAAAGATTTTCATTATGTGAAGGCTCATGATAGCTAGCTATGCATTGGTAATGGTTGAGACAGTCGTTCCTACTGCCTTCATTGTATAGTATATGGAGAGTAGTATATGGAGAGTAGTATATGGAGAGTAGTATATGGAGAGTAGAGAGTAGAGAGTAGAGAGTAGAGAGTAGAGAGTAGAGAGTAGAGAGTAGAGAGTAGAGAGTAAAGAATGGAGATACAAAAACCGTTATATAGTTGGACTGTATGGATCTCTCAAATCATTGGCTTGGATCATCAGTTCGGTCATAAGTCTTATAACTCTATTGCTATGTAAAATAGTGAGTTTTTAATCTCTCTCTCTGATTCACAATTGATACTGCTCAACACTAAGCAGGATCCTTGTTTTATGTAGTTAGTCCTGGAAACTCCCAAAAGGATTCTCTTTTGCCCTTTGTCAATCTCTGTTATTTACATTATCTTGGAGAAGATAATTTAGATCACGTGCGAGGTCACGTGCGAGGTCACGTTCTCGATCATGTGACCTTTAACGAAGATACGCGCTTCTTCTTTTATCGTTTCTTGTCTTATATGCAGTCGCGCGAAAACATAAACAAAACACGCTCGTTGCAAAAACAACCGCACATCTTAAGTATATATACATATATATATACACTGATAACCGAGGTATCTACTACTACTACGGAGCCCAGCTCAATGCCACTCTTTGCATCCACGCTCACTTATACCCCTGATAATCTTATACACAGGTTGAGTTTCAGATTCTCGAATTAATCGTGCATTTCAATCGTTTCCCCATTTCATTCATTTATACCTTCTTCAGTCTCACTCATACCCTCATATTCAATTCAGAGAAGAGTTTTAAGGAAGTCTCAGGTTTGTTTCAGGTTAGTCTCAGGTTAGTTTCAGGTTAGTTTCATCCACGTTTCATCTACGTTTCATATTGATTTGAGTTCCAGTGGTTCAGTTCAGATCGGTACTCTTGGTTGCACATCAGTACATCAGACACATACCAATCAAGCTGCCAATTAAGTTGCCAATCAAGTTGACCAGTTGACCAATCACTGGAGCACTTCAAAAACCACATTGGTTCATTCTTTACACCTTCATAATGTCGGAAAGGAGAAAACTGCACCGGTCGTCCGGCATATACAAGGCGTATGCCTCTAATGATATACACTACCCCAAAGAAATAAACCCTCTTCAGACGGAAGAAAGTATGGAGAGATGGAGACATTTGGCCGAAGGTATGAGTCAATTGGCGGTGAATGTCCTGCATTTATCCCGGATCCATTCGGCCTTAAATGACCATTTTAATGAATCATTTGCCAGCTTTCTATATGGGTTGCTCATAACCATGTTCTGCAATAATTTTCCTGAGTCCCCAAATAAAGAACTTTATGAACATAAGAGCATTAAGGGGCTAAGTCTGCGTATAGATATGCTCCAGGACCGTGTTCGCATGGCTAAGGCTAAAAACCAGCAACTTCGGGCGGAAATTGAGCGGAGAAATAAGGAAAGTCAACGAGAACATCGCCCAAGGGCTCTAAACCATATTCAAAAGGATCTAAAGGAGTCTCGTTTCGAAACTCCCACCAGAAGGAACCCATTGTTCCAGAAACCACCTCCCAAAACGTCTCTACTTCAAAGCCAAAGTTCTCTGATTCAAAGACCAACTACTAATATTTCAAGAATGGGCTCTCTGATCCAAAGACCAAGTGCTATGAAGTTAGGTGAATCCTTAAAGGCCCAGAAAGTCTCGGTGGCTCATGATGATACTTACTCCACCAATGATTCGTTCTTGGAGACTCCAAGTGCAGATCCTAACTTGGATCAGCCTCCTCGGTACATGCGGGGTCTTTTCGATAAATCTGCATCTTCCAATATGAGAAATACTCAGAAACGCGTTCCTTTAGGCAAACCCAATCGAGTGCTGAAACCATCGGGCAGTGCTGCACAGAGAGCTCAAAGAGCCCGCCAAAGCCGTCTAAATACAAGGCCTCCGTTCAGGTAGGTCAAGTATTTATGGAACTCATTACCTTTATGCATTTTTTCAGGTGTTTTTACGTCCCAATTACCTATCTAATGTCTTAAAGTAAATCACTAGAAAATTGAGGACATGTTCCAATGTCTAAAAGTGAATCACAAGAAACCAATAAGTCAAAAAGGGTTGCTGTGACAGAAAGAAAACATAATAGTGGTGGAAATATTCAAGGACTGAGGCAAAAAATTTGCATATAAAGTTCATTTCACGAATCCCCAGTTGAGTTGAATCGTGAGTTGTGAGTCATGGAGGAGCAAAGTCTTCAGTCTGACACTTTGACAATTATAAAAGTGAATTTGTTTGCATTCAAATACCGCTCTTTAATTTTGATGGTGAGAATGATCCGAGAGAGTCACAGAATTATCACCAATCTTGGCAATAAAGACACTGAGAGAGTGTGTGTGGAGATAAAGAAACTCTTCTGCATCTTCTGTTCCTTGTTCTTGTTCTTGTCGTTACTCCTTTCAGTCCAACATTTTGGCAGTTTTGGTGGAAATGACCGAGTCTTTGCTCTGGAACTGCACAGAAATGTCAAGCATGCATCAGGCCAAGTCCAGGATCTGCTTGATGCACAAATGGTTATGGAGAATATGGCGTTTCCGGGACTTTTGGTGTGCATCGGTGAAATGAATGAGGTCAATGAGTGTTTGGTGGATGACAATTCAGTTTTTTTTCGGTCTGAAAATGACGGGTCAACTCGGGGAAAACGAGAGGTTAATCTTGCTCTTCATCAAAAAAGCGATGAATACGCATCTGGCTCAAAGTACCAGTGCAAGTCCTTGAGATAGGGTCATGAATAATCAATAAGGCCCATACTTGATAACCTCCAGCTTGAATACCAGGATCAATTCAATTGAGGAGAACACGTTGATATGTTCTTTCGAAGAATTGAAATACTCAATGGGGCATTTTCGGAGCTCTTGATTTCCAAGAACTGTTCATGAACTGTTGGTCAAGAATTCAATACTGTTCCGATCCAAAAAGTCCTGCTATTTCCAGAAACTTGCTCCATTCCAAAAGTTCCTGATGTCTTTTCAAAACGGCAACTGATACGATTGAAGAAGCTCTCATGGTATCTCATAATCTCATTTCCATCCATCATGCATACACATACAAAACTTTCATTGGCCATGGGTTTCAAACATACTAAAGAAATATTCAACGGCTTGGTGGTATTTCTTTCACTATAATGTTCAGTGGAATTGATGGAATTCTCCTGGACAAGATGAGATGCAATATTCATTTGAGCCTCAGGCTTGAATTGAAATAAAGAGGTGTTTTCATAACATTTTGAAATAACTCCACTTCAATATTTGTGAACCTTTTCTCATGACGTTTAGCGTGAACTTTGTTTCAACGCCATTATGTCATTGTGTCATTGATGATTTGGGCCCATACGCTTGTCCAAGAACTTCTAGTTTAACCTAGTTGGATGCATAATTTTGGATTCACCGATAAACCAATGGCCCAGAAAAAGAATTCAGTGGAGAATTACGTTAAAGGTTGTCAGGGAATTGGTCAGGGAATGGGTCAGGCAATATAAAAAACCAGTCTTTACACTAAATTGCATGAAGCAAACAGGAATCAATATTGAAGGTTTGAAGAAGAAAGAAAAAGTTAAAGCCAAAGAAGAATTTGGATGACGTCTAAGTCATCATTAGGTGGTACTTTGTTCCGAAAAAGTCTCCTTTCATCACCACCTTTTTCTCCTGGTGCTACTCCCTTAATAGATACCCAGTGATTATAATCAAGCAGTGATTAATCACATCATACAAGAATAACTACTACACACACCAGTGTTTATATATTAATCAATACCACATTAGACCAACGTACTCCATGCCCATGATCGGGGTATCATATAGTATAGTATAGAATACAGTAGTGAAGTGTATAGTATAGAATACAGTAGTGAAGTGTATAGTATAAAATACAGTAGTGAAGTGAAAGAAGCAATATGACTCGCAAACCCACCTTGTGATGTCTCACTTCTTGAAAGGTTTAACGGAGCATCATTTGATTGTGCCTGGCAGTTTCCAATCCAAGTTCTTACAAGCAGGTGTGTCATGTTCTTTAAAAGCTTCAGAGGGTTACTTGTACCCACTTGATAAATGTTTCTTGCACCCACTTGATAGATGTTTCTTGTTTGTGACGAAGCCCACGGTATACTTTCCCTTTTCTGAGGTGAGCAGTGTTACCATGTCACGTACCTCCACCGTGATTTCTGCATCACGTACGTTCGACTTGGAGATCAACTTGATAGGAGGTATCCAGTCACATACGTTTGCCAACATAGATAAAGAGGACCAGGAGACAATTGAGAAGTACTGTCAAGAAAAGGGACTAAGAGTCAAGAACGAAGACCGAAGAAAAAGGCCAAGAATGACGATAAAAGCTAAATTAGGTGAATAAAGATATCTGTATACAGTACCAAGAAAATAATGTAGTTAGGTAAGCATTATATGGCCCTACAGGGCCGGTAGGGTCACAACTCCATTTTCGAGGGTGATACGGCTCTTAAACTTGCTTGCTCGGCATGGTGGTATGTACCGTAGAGTTGAGCTTTAAGCGGAGTGTATCATAATTACTGTATGTGGTAAAAGGTGGATTGAGATCTGTCGAGAGGCTAAAAAAATGAATTGGGGATCGGCAGGGGCCCCTAGATTTATAGTATAGAATACAGTAGTAGAGTGTATGGTATAACATAATATACAAGGTAGACTACACTACTACACTACTACTTTACTACACTACTACACTACTATATTACTACACTACTATATTACTACACTACTATATTACTACACTACTACACTACTACACTACTACACTACTACACTACTATATTACTACAGTGTATGCAAGCTTTTACTATTGAACTAACAATGTTATATTCTTTGTTACATACCTTGTGTTACTTTGTACGGACGGACACACTTTCATGTTGGCCCAGGAATTGCCCAACATAAAAATGCTAGATTTGTCCGATTCCCAAAGTTTGGTAGGTGTTGACCCATCCTTCTTTCTTGGGTTAAAGAAACTCCCTAGCCGCTTTATTCAAAATTTATCGGAGTGTACTTTGGTCAATCAAAATTGGGAAGAATTGGAGCAACTCGCCAGGGCAGAAACCTATATCCTCATAATGTAAATGAATAAAGGTGTCAAAGAAGGACTAGAAAAGGGCTAGAGAAGGATTAGAGAAGGACTACAGAAGTAATAGAGAAGGACTACAGAAGACAATTAAGAGTGACTTTTGCAGAGTGAAGAGAGTTTTTCTTTTTTAGAGAGAAAGAGAGAGAGAAAGACTATTTATTTCACCAGGGATAGGCAATTAGTTAATAACTCTAATAGAATGAAAATGTTATGTTCTTTGAGTACATTTATGCCTAACTTCCTATATTCGTTGATGGTTTCTAAAAGAGAGGAACCGAAGTGGCTTATATACTTTTGAGAGAAATGTGGATTCGAAAAACTCTCCACCAAATCAATAAGAAGCATTATGCATCAGATAAATAAGAAGCAATATTCACCAGATCAGTGGGAGGCATTATTCACCAGATCAATAAGAAGCATTATTCACCAGATCAATAAGAAGCATTATTCTGGAATGTTCGAAAGGAGCCATCTATGCACGAAGTGCTCTGATGGTAAAACGCCGTATCACATTGGTAACCATATTCGGACTGAGAGGCTTCATAATACCTTCCTAGACAGGGCCCTGCCTATGGTGGATCTAACAGAAAAGGTATTATGAATATAAGTACTATTGTGTAGTGACGTCGAAAACCACCTTAGAGCATTGGGAAGGGCTATTCTCGAATAAACGAAAAACTCATAACTGTATAAAGTAATAAGATGGCCATTGGAAAGTCCATATCACATGCATTATTGGAAGTAGTACCATGAGATCCGGGCCTTTGTTAGGGTTGAACAAATTAGGCTTCATACTACTACTTTCATGTGTAGTGTACGGCTTACAGTGTAGGGCTTCTATATAGTATATCTGAGAATGATCATCTTATGGCAAGTATAAGGCAATTACTACGCTACTACTACACTACTACTACTCTACTACTACGCTACTACTACTCTACTACTACTCTACTACTACTCTACTACCACACTACTACTACTCTACTACTACGCTACTACTACTCTACTACTACTCTACTACTACTCTACTACTACTCTACTACTACTCTACTACTACTCTACTACTACACTACTACTACACTACTACTACACTACTACTACTCTACTGACTAATCTTACTAAAATATGACAGTATACTATATTGACTACTCTGTGTAGTGATAATCAGCTCATAATGCTAATATACATGAATTATTTATCTAGACATGAACTCATGACGCCGCGGAAATATTGATATTATTAGACTTAATCTTTTTTTGAACTTCAATTTCTGATCGACTCAAGAGTAGGTTGGCAACATGACTGTTATAGGTTGTTTCTAAAACAATTAAATTTTGTGTCTTTGAGTTTAATTAAAAGAGTTTTAGAGATATTATATCAAGGTATAAGTAAAGAAATGAATGAAGAATCTAATGGTTTATAAATTTATTAATTTTATTTAATAAATCAAAATTTAATATAAAAGTATGAAAAGTTATTAAAGTAAATAAAAATGTTTTAACAAATAATAAAAAATTAATTTCAGAAATATTAAATCAACATACAACTAAATTTTTAGATTTCCTAGATTGAAAAAAAGCTTTTGATATCTATATAAATAGAGAAGGTTCTGTAGCTAATATTTTTGATGAAATAATTTATTTAATTCTAATTTAATTAGTAAAAAAAAAAATCTTTATTATTAATAAACGTAAAATATATAGTAAAACGTTTTTTTTTTCTTTTGGAAATTCCTACTTCAATTAATGAATTAATAATTATAGGAATAGGTGCATTAACTATCATTTTATTATTTGATACTTTTTTTTTATCATTTTTATTTATTATTTTCCTGTGCCATAAACATATTACTATATTTATTTAGTTGAAATAGCTTTAAGACTTTCCCGCAATTTGATAGTTTTTAGCAAAAGGTTTACTTTCACTTTGTATATTTATATAATTAAGTCACAAATGTGGAGAGATTTGATTATTAATTTTAAATTATATGCGGCGGACAGCCGGACATCAGTTTGTATTTAAACTCTTATTTTATATAGCTATTACCAGATAAATGTTACCATTTTTAGAATTATTATTAATGTTTGTGTCAGTGTTATTGGCAGTAGCTTTTTTAACAGTAGCCGAGCGTAAAACACTAGGATATATGCAGCGTCGTGTGGGGCCTAACGGGATTGGTAATTCCCAAGAATATATAATTAAAACTAATGAAATAATTAAAAATAATAATAATGATTTAACTTTTAGGTCTTAAATTTGACTTTTTTTCTATAAAAAAAAGGATAATTGATATAATACTTTATAAATCATCATAATTATTTCCATAGATCCATTCGTAAATGTTGTCTTCATAAAATAAAAAATCAAGTAACCTTTGTAATATTTTCCTAGCTGTTATTTATCTGTGTCTATCAGTGCCTTTTCTTAGTCTGGGAGATCGAAGTACAACAGATCAGTCTAGTAAAAAAATGAACAGGGTAAGGGTAAGGTACTGCATTACTACTAAGTATAAATACTTTACTGGTGTTGAATTTTACTTCCACCAATAAAAATTCATTGTTTGTTGACTATTGACTCCCAGAAAACTAGCATTTTATGTGCAGTACTATTATCAATATCTACTAGTATTGATGTTTGTCTGTTTGAAACTACTTTCTGTTCAGATATAAAGGCCGACAAGGTTCTCCCAACCTTCCTTACCCTCAAGACTAACCACTCCAACTATGTAGATGATGACTTTCAATACCAAAGTTTTCATTGAGTTTGATAAGGATATAGTGTCCTGCATATAACCCATGACTGATTTTCATACATACAACACACAAAATTATTAATGATTAAGCAATTTAAGGTTACCATTATGGATTAGCCATAACGTTTCTAGACCTACGTCTAATACTTGCATGCTCATCTATTCACATTTTGAATAGGAAACGTGAACCTAAACATCTGGTCACGTGCCTCATGGCACATGATCACACGGTATAGAATATCCCCCAAGTTTAACAGTACTGGTATTTACCAATGGCTTGAAGTGGGTCTTTCTTAATATTGATAGTATAGATGTTAGGCTACCAAGAATGATTAGTGTAGAGGTACGGATGTCTCTCTAAGCCAGACCCACCAATAATAATTAGTGGAAAAGTACGGATTAAGACTAAAACTGAGTTCTTAACAATCTCAATTAGTATAGATATACTGATAATTGGTTACCCCACATCTATACTGATTCTTTTAATACTCCATCAATTACTGGAGATGTACGGATGTTTACTTAGCACTCGGACTTATTGAGCTTTACAATATTAATAGTTTAGATTTACTCATGTTTCTAGACACGAAATACACCAATACTAATTAGTATAGAGGGTACTGATGGTAACTCAGGATTTGAACTGATTTCTCCAATATCTAAATTAGTTTAGAAGTACTGATGTTTTCTTTCGACCTAAACTGATTTTTATATACAGTCTTTTTCAAAACTATCTTTTTCAAAACTATTCAAACCAAGTGGCTAACTGTTTAGAAGCAGAACTACCAAAATTAAACAAACCAATAACCCCCAAAAAGGGTTGTTCTCCTTTTCTCAGTGTTATAAACCAAATGACGGAATGTTTCATACTAACTTTCATTAGAGCAATCAATATTCTGAGCTCTTAAACCTAGAGACTAGTTTGAATGATTGTGAAAAACATTGTAATAATATTTACTGCGGATGTACCGATCTTTCCTTCACACCTAAACTCCAAGAAGGTCAGAGAGGCCGGTATCAAGGTGGTTGACATTGTCACCTCTTTCTTTGCCAGTGACCCATGGTTGTACGAGATTGTCGGCCACTTGGGTGTTGATGCTGACTCCAAGACCGTCACCTACCTCGGTGCCCCAGAGATTCCTCTTTCTTTCACCAACTTGAAGGATGTTGGATGTTGGAAGAGTTGTTGTTTCCGTTACCCCCAAGACTAACCAAGACCTCCCAGACACCATTAGAGTGCAATCTGGCAAGATTACCCAAGAGGAAGAGACTGTTGTTCTCTACCATATCAAACTCAAAGAAACTTTTCACAGTCCTTTAAAATGTCCAGGTGATTGTCCTCTTGAGCACATCTTAAAAAGATATTAGTCGATGTATACTTAACATACCTAAATAGGTAGAGCAGCAGTGCATATGATCCATTGTAACCCTCGGGAACTATGAATATATGATGGCCAGAAATTTCAAGTCCATCTTTAATCACGGTCGTGTTCTTCCCAAAAAAAACACCCAAGTGCCCGATATTGTGTTGCCCATAGCCCATAGCCCATAGTAGCCCTTAGACCTTTTCAGTGTTTGCGAGCCCTTGCGTCTCTAACCTAGTGCCTGGTTGTGACCTTGTAACAAAGCCAAGTGCTGAGGCAAAAAGAGGTTGTTTTGATGCACTTGGTTTGCTGCATTTAAAGTTGCTGCAAATGAGAGACGTTCGCATAAAGACTGGCATTCTGTAAAGACGAAGAATTGGGGGCGTATGGTTCATTTTCATTTCCATTTCCATTTCCACTTCCATACCGTTTCCGTTGCTGTCTTTATTGTGATGTGTCTGAGTTAGATGCAGAACACAATAACTGCGGTGCCAATTCAATGGTGATCTGCTGGAAATGGCTGGGCATTAGCTGGGCAATGAACGCGGCAATGAACGCGGCAAACATATACTTATTGCCCTAAGATAAAAGGGCTAAATCTCCCGTGAAACCTGTACCTCCTGGGTTACCAATGGCCTTTTTTTTGCTAGAGTCAATGACACCATAAAGTCACTCTCCGGATTGCATCTTGGAGACTGGATTGGCAACTTTACCATGTTCATTTATGGAGACCTATCGGCAACCTCGCGATGCAGAGGGTATGAAGAACTTATATGAATTGGGAGGAGTGATTTCCACGGAAAACTCTCAGACCATTTTATTGGCTGGCCTAACGTTCGGACGAGGTTCCATCATCAATTGGTCTGCATGCTAAAAGCCTCCTATCAAAGTTCATCAAGAATGGTATGCAGACCATGGCATGGACTTTGCGTCCACAGAAGAATATGACTCTTACCTTGACTATGTGAGGCAATGGATGAGGCAGTTGAACACCAACATTCCATTGGTTTATTCCTTAAGCTTGAGGAGAAGCTCATACTTAATCTGCAGAACAGATTTTTGCTGCTGCAGAGCCATTACCAAAAGGTAGTCCCTGTTCAAAAGCAGGTTCATGATCTGAGCCCGCCGGAGTTGCTCGTGGTACCCCAAATGTTTCTCCATTTCACTTATATCGTCTTTGGTACAAAGTATGATTTGTATCAATAGTAGAAAGCACTGATCTGGTACAAAGTATGATTTGTATCAATAGTAGAATGAACTAATCTAGTAGTAACGTCCTTAGTACCTGTGATAACCAATAATGCTATGGTGTCAGTCTTTATAGTGACCAGTAGTAAAATGCAGTGACCAATAGTAAAATCCAGTGTCCAATGCAGAAAAGACAAAGAGGGATGTGGTATCTTTGTTGTGTAGAGCCTTGGTGTTTATAGTTCCAGAACTAGTCTATCGTCTGTAGTTTGTAGTCCAGTAGTCTCAGTATCAGAAATATCAGTAGTCTTGTAACTTGATCCTTTAAGTTGGTCCTAGTAATTCACTAACCCAAATCAAGTAAAGTCAATCTGTAGCCCTATAGGAATTGTAATCTGGATTTATAGTAGTCAGTAGTATGAGAAGGCAGAACCAAAGAAAACCTTAGCACTTATTCCAATCAGTCTTTTTCAAAGTACCCAATTAACCAGCACTATCAATCTATAATTCTTAGCCAATAGTTCTTAGTCAGTCTATAATGTTCGGCAATAGATGTAGTCCTAGTGGATGGATATGAAGCAACCAGTAGTAGATAATCCCCAATATACACAGTTGTATGTATGACTATAGTAATCAATAACAACCAGTGCTATAGTCGTAGAAATAGACTGAAGTAGCCAGTAATATAAAGTAGTAATTGACCAGTAGTAATTGACCAGTAGTAATTGACCAGTAGTAATTGACCAGTAGTAATTGAACAGTAGTAATTGAACAGTAGTAATTGACTAGTAAGTAACCAATGGATTTAGTGGCCAGCAATGATAGTCACCAGTTGAACAAATAGTCAGTATCTATAGTGACCAGTAGTGATTAACCAGTAACCAGTAACCAGCAACACTGACCAGTAGTAATTGACCAGCAGTAAAGAACCAGTAGTATATCAGTAATAGTCACCAGTACAATCACCAGCGAATATAGTAGTCAGCGACTATAGTAATCAATGATGGTAGCCAGTATAGTAACCAGGATCTGTAGTAAATTATCAGTATATAGCAGTCAGCAGTAATGGTCACCTGTTGAATATAGTAGTCAGCGACTATAGTAACCAATAGTCAGTAACCAATAGTCAGTAACCTGTAGTCAGTAACCTGTAGTCAGTAACCTGTAGTCAGTAACCTGTAACCAGTAGTCAGTAGTTAGAAACAAATACCTATAGTAACCAGTAACAGTAACCAGTAACAACCAGTAGTCTCTATAGATCAGTGATGACTGCAGGTATGAAGGCCATACACACGAGGTCAGTTCGCACACCAAGTGTACTAACCAACCAACCAAGCAGTCGCACCCAGACACCAAACCCAAACCACCAACAACCAACAACCAACAACCAACAACCAACAACCAACAACCAACAACCAACAACCAACAACCAACGAGTCACCCCCCAAAAAAAAAACTACACCCATGAGCGAAATACTGGCCGAGGAGAAAAGACGGATTTTGAGGGAACGTAGACAAGCCAAATTGGCCCATGGAAATGCATCTAGTCGGTTGAATCAGATCCTTAATAATGGGTCTGTTCCTGAATCTTCAGCAGAGAAAACATCTGGGGGAGAATCACTTAGTACACTTGGTGGAGAAACAGAAACTGGTGAAGATGGATCTAGGGAAATTACCCAAATAGGAACGGGAGGTTCTCAAATAGGAACGGAAGGTTCTCAAATAGGAACGGAAGGTTCTCAAATAGGAACGGAAGGTTCCCAAAGAAGAACCGGAAGTTCCCAAAAAGGCAATGAAACTGGAACTGCCTTAAATTCAACCATTTCTTCTGAACCAATCGCAATTTCCACTGCTACTGATATTGGAATCAACAGTGTACCTGAAACTTTAACAAGTGTGAATGAACAAGAACATAACCAAAAAGGTAATACTGTGAATTTGAACTCTCTGAATTTGAACTCTCTGATTTCTTCAAATTCAAATTCGAATTTGGTTTCGGAATTTGATCATGATGATCCCGAAGGTCCTGATATTTCATCTGTTTCACACCCAACGCGAGTTTCGGAGCCGGAAGAATTGGATATGGATACATTATTGAAACAAATCTTTAATGGTACTAATGGCCAAAATGGGAGTCAAGCTGAAACGGGCGATTTTTTTGCTAATATGATGAAAGCAATGGCTGAAGATGATGGTAATAATTTGAATGGAGATCCTGCATCTAACGCGGCCCGGAATAACCTGCCTCCTAATATAGTGGCTTATCAACAATATCAGCAAAAACAACTTGATGCACGGTTTACCTTGATTCGCCTTTTGACTCATGTGTCTATTTTTGCTTACCATTATTATACTCAACCATCATTCCGTTCATCTGCTTATGCTTATATCCGGACTCAAACTACCTTGTCCTGCACATACTCCCGTTCCTTCATCTCCGCCGAAATCGCCTTTGTTTCCGCCTATTATTACTTGATGTCATCAAAGGGTCTTTTAAATGTGGCCTCTTCCAATAATTGGATTTCTAAGCTTTTGTCCATGGCGTCTGCAGTATTTCCGCCGGCTAATGCTTACCAGCCTTTAGTGAATACACTCTTGGTGTACTGGGGTGGTGCATCTATTGTGATAAGTGATCTTCTGCTTGTGGTATTGATGTTTGGTCTTGTCAGTATATTTCTGTAAGTTGCTATGCAAGTTATAGGATGATTTCACTGAACAGAAAGATGTTTCTTTTGTTTCATGTTTGTTTCATGTTTGTTTCATGTTTGTTTCATGTTTGTTTCATGTTTGTTTCATGTTTGTTTCATGTTTGTTTCATTGATGTTCATGTACATCTTTTCCTGTTTCTGTATCTGAACAGCATCCATTGACTTAGATTAATAGTTATACATTTCCACAATAGAACATTCTAGTCCCTCTACATCAATGAATAAAGAAACGTTTGATGCTTCTGTGGATATGCTTACTTAGTTCCGGGGCTTATATGCAGGATAGTAATATTGCTAACTGTTCTAGTCTTTTTTTTTGTATTTTCGTCTCACTTACATTAAAAACATGATAATTTCTTTTCATTTAAGCTTCCTGCACTCCTGAATGGGTTGGGTAAAAAGGATTTTTGATTAATATTATATGCATCACGTGACTCCGCTCCCAAATAGGCAATTTCCGGGGCTTATATCCAGTTCCGACCTATTGACTTAGGTCATTTCATCCTATCCCCTAAAAAATTATATGAATCAATTTTAATATTTTCAGATTCTTCAGAATTTCGTCGCTAACATATCGGCTTTACAACTTCAAATCTTTTGTTTAAAGATAGTTTTTTCAGTGTATAGATTTGTGCACGTGCAAGTCACCTGACTTCAGTGAATTCCGGGGGTTCATCTATTCTAGCCCCAGAAAGCCATAGATTTTAAAGTAACTGAATAAATGAATACTTGAGACTCCCAATCCAGAAAAAGAAAATTCATTCTCCTAATTACTGAAGATTCTATAGGCTAGGGTGTGTTATGTACAGGATAGCTTATTTGCCATGATAATATATACAGATCTAAATGTTCTTAGCCATGTCTTTCTTCTTGGCAGCAATGACTTTTTCGGCACTGCCAAGGCCTCGTTTCTTATAGAACATAAGTGCCAATAGAACCGTGCTGGCAATCGAAACACCAAACCACGTGATCAAGTACTGGAAGTGGTTGTTGGTGAAGGTCACTTTTGGCACGGCTGCAATGGGTACACCTTTCTGGATGAACTCCGATTCCTGCCATTCCAAAGTGGAGTCTTCAGTGGAGGTTGGCAAGTGATCCAGGCTTTGCTTTGGACTTGATTTGAAGAACCAGCGTCCTTTTGACTCTTCTTCTTTTTTCTGATACTCCTTTGGTCCCATCCATTCCGGTTGGTCTTTCAACGAGTACATCATTTGTGCATAAACAGGCAAAGAGCCGGACTGCTCGGCCATGGCCTCCACATCTGGCACGAAGAATAGCCTCGAGCCCTCCTCGTGGTCGTACTGCAAATACGACTTCTGGGGCATGCACCGGAGCATTCCCTCGATGGTGATTTCACCCTGAGGCATGGCTAAATGCGACAAGTAGCCCTTGCTACGAGTGTGAGGAATCACATGGTCCTTATCAATCCATCCCCGTTCAATCAAAATAGGCTTGCCGCCGTCGCTTCTTATAAAGGGCGTTACCACCAAGTACCCGAGCTCTCCGTTGCGGAGTCTGGGTCCCAAGAACATCTCTTGCTCATAATTAAATTTTCCACGGACTTTGAAGCGCCGGAACTCAAAGTCTTTGATCATCGAAGGATCGATCTCGGCGGGGAGCCCATCGAGCGGTTCTGCAGCTAGCATATGTTCCGATCTCTTGATAAGATTGACCTTCCACCGCAACCGCTTGACTTGCCAGCATCCCAAGCCAAAACTAATCACAGGCATGGCAATCATGAGCCCAAACATCACCTTACGGAAGATAGGCGACTTAGCTTGGTTTTCTGCTCTAGTGAGATTGGTCACCGAAGACTTGATGGGCTTCCAGTCCATATTGAGCGTCTTGACGCCCCTTTTGGGAATTACCCTCCCTGCCAAAGTTCGTGTAAACATGCTTTTGTATACACTATTGCAGTGCAGCTATTTATTGCTTCAACTTGTTGTGTGGCCAAGATTGGCTGTAAGAATAGGGAAGTGATGTAGCAGCGCGCATGGGGGGTCCGCGCACATTTATATAGAGACTGTATTTGTGTTTGTGATCACCCCCTGAGCGCTTTTGCAGCCATGCTCATTTCGTCTATAAAAAGAGCGCCTCCCCCCGCCTGTATTTCCCTTCTTTTTTTCCCCCACCGTTTTCAATCCTCCTACTTTTCTGTTTCTTTGCAATGTCTCTCTTTTTCTTAACGTCCTTCCTGGGCTCTTGCATGGATTAACTACTCCTCTGTTTTGCGTCTATTTCGGTAGTGAGTTTTATACCAAAGTCGAAGATTTGTATATTCAGAGATAATATTAAGACATGTATGACTAGCCTTATGATAGAGATTTTGAACTTTTGAAATATCTTGATTATGAACAATTTATGGGGGTGGTTGAGGATGGTGGCAGTTACAGCGGTTGGAGAGCGGAGGGGGGTAAGAAATGGCAGCATCTCGAGGTCGTGCCGTGCACAATACACTGAGATTTTAGTGTGCACACCCCCGATGATGCGCTCAGAAAAAAACTTCTCAAGTCTTCTCAGTTGCACCTCTTCTATTAACTACAATGGGCGGTCTTGACTATCTTCTTTTCGAAGAAGCCACTGGTTTCGCCATTTTCAAAGTTTTGATCCAGCAGGATGACATTTCTGTGAGACTGAAGGAAGTCCAAGAGGCTTCTCTGGACTTTTCCAAGTTCTCCAAGATGGTGGAGCTTGTTTCGTTTGCTCCTTTCAAGGGTGCTGCACAAGCCTTGGAAAATGCCAACGACATTTCTGAGGGTTTGGTCAGTGACTACTTGAAGTCTGTTTTGGAATTGAACCTCCCAAAGCCTTCCAAGAAGGAAAGAGTCACCTTGGGTGTTTCCGATAAGAACTTGGGTCCATCCATCAAGGAATACTTCCCATACGTGGACTGTATCTCCAACGAAGTTGCCCAGGACTTCTTGAGAGGTATCCGTGTCCACGGTTCCCGTCTTTTCAAGGACTTGCAGGAGGGAGACATTGAGAGAGCCCAGTTGGGTTTGGGACACGCCTTCTCCAGAGCTAAGGTGAAGTTTTCCGTGCAAAAGAACGACAACCACATCATCCAAGCCATTGCCCTCTTAGACCAGTTGGATAAGGACATCAACACCTTCTCCATGAGAGTCAAGGAGTGGTACGGATGGCACTTCCCAGAGTTGGCCAAGATTGTCCCTGACAACTACACTTATGCCAGACTTGCGCTTTTGATTAAGGACAAGGCCAACTTGACTGACGAGGATGTGCACGACGTTGCAGCTTTGTTTAACGACGATTCTGCCATTGCTCAAAGAATCATCGACAATGCCAAGATCTCCATGGGTCAAGACATCTCCGAGCTAGATATGCTCAATGTGTCGACGTTCGCCGAGAGAGTGGTGTCGATTTCCGAGTACAGAAGCAAGTTGTACCAATACTTGACGGACAAGATGCACACGGTTGCACCCAACTTGTCGACGTTGATTGGAGAGGTTGTTGGAGCCAGATTGATCTCGCACGCCGGATCTTTGACCAACTTGTCTAAGCAAGCCGCTTCTACGGTTCAAATTTTGGGAGCCGAGAAGGCATTGTTCAGAGCATTGAAGACCAAGGGTAACACACCAAAGTACGGGTTGATCTATCACTCGTCGTTCATTGGCAAGGCCTCGACCAAGAACAAGGGAAGAATCTCCAGATACTTGGCCAACAAGTGTTCGATTGCTTCTAGAATCGATAACTACTCTGACGAGCCCACCACTGCTTTCGGACAGATATTGAAGAAGCAGGTTGAGGACAGATTGAACTTCTACGATACCGGATCAGCACCAATGAAGAACTCTGATGCCATCAAGGAAGCCTTGGCTTTGGTCGGAGACTCTATGGACATTGTTGACGAGGAGGAGCCAGTTGCCGGAGAGCCAAAGGAGAAGAAGGACAAGAAGGAGAAGAAAGAGAAGAAGGAAAAGAAGGAAAAGAAGGAAAAGAAGGAAAAGGAGGAAAAGAAGGAGAAGAAGGAAAAGAAGCGTAAGGCCGATGACGATGAGTCGCCAAAGAAGAAGAAGAAAAAGTCCAAGGACTAGACCCATCATTCTATAGCATGTAAATGAATCGATATTGTAATACGTCATGGCATGAACCATATATCAATGGTTAGTGAGAATATTCAAAGTGGTTAATGAGAATAGTCGAAATAGGTTTGGTACTTGATATTATTTTATAGTATTTTCGAAATATGCCACAATTCAACAGAATCCTCAGTTTATCATCAATAACAAATCATCAATAACAAATCATCAAACTATATATGAATCCATCCCTACCTATCATGACATCAAGAACTACAATAAGAAGTACACGTTGAATTAATCCATTAACAGCACTCAGACAGAAGTAGAAAAATAGCAGTAGAGTAGTAAGATACAGTTTTACATTTCACGGTATGATAGTATATTAGTATATCAGTATATCAGTAATGGTATTTAATAGTGCTATGTGTTGAGAGTGTCCATAAACACTCGCATAGACTGGAACGGCTATCTTGTTGCTCTTTAAGAGTGTTATCAATTCTGGTACGGTAGTGTTCATAGTTTCAATGTATTCTTAAACTTGTGCGACTTATATAGAGTAGAATGTCTGTCTTAGTGGTCTTAGTCGATTTACTCCTCAACCATGAGCGAGTTCCCTTCTTTATATATTTTGGGAAGCCTTGAATTCCGTCTTCCTGTACCGGACTTGTTTTGTTAATTCCTTGTCTGAAGTCAAACCCTATGACTCCTAACGCCAAGCCCCGGTTTATACTATCCGTCCGCACATATACATTCTTCGGAACCTTATGAGACTTGTCCCTTTGTCCCATTCCGCTGTCCTTCAGGTAACCCTTACCTGCACACGCGGGTTAGGATATCTCACATGTTCAACAGGAACATGAGGAATCAGTACAGTGTTATTCGAAACAATTCGGACCAGCGTGACAAAACGATTCAGACCTACGCGAGAGAATGATTCGGACCACACTAGCAAAAATAAACGAACTAATTTTACGCTATTTGGTTTGAAAGGATGTACTAAGGGGTACGAAACGAAACTTTGTGAATTATTGGTTTGTTTGAATTTGCTAGTATGGTCTGAATCATTCGGTCTTCTTGGTCTGAACCATTCTGTTGCGTAGGTTTGAATCGTCTTGTCGTGTAGGTCTGAATCGTTTTATCGCGCTGGTCTGAATCGTTTCGAATAGCACAGTACATCTCTGATGTACTGCATGTTCCATGTGACTACATGTAAGCATTCAGATGAAACAATGTTGGGTATTGTTTAAGGGAGAAAATTGCTAACTAAGCTGTGTTGGGCTCGTGTCCAGCTCTGGGGCATTGTTCTCTTGGGAGACAATGTAGGTGGGAGAGAGGGAACGGTTTAGGGCTCCCGAGGGACCCAACTATATTTAGAAAGGATCCCGCTCTAGGTTGAGCGGTATCGAATGTGAGAACAGTTTACTGATATCTAGCTTAGAGATGAATATAAGTGATCTAAAATGAATCCTGAACCATCATACAGAAGAGAACAACTGGAGACCAACGTCATAACAATTCCAAGTAAGCAAAGAGATTACGCAAAATCTCAACACACACTACTAAGTACCACACTATTAAGTACCCCACTACACTACGATGTACTACTATGTACTACTATGAAGTACTCCACTAATAAGTACTCCACTATTAAGTACTCCACTATTAGGTACTCCACTAATAAGTACTCCACTATTAAGTACTCCACTATTAGGTACCACACTACTAAGTACTACACTTCACTACACTACACTACTAAGTACTCCACTTATTAGGTACTCCACTACACTACTATGTACTACTATGAAGTGCTAACTACTGTTAATGAATGGAGAAATACAGACATAGAGAAACACAGAAATGTATACCAAAAGGTATACCGAAAAGGAAATAGATTCAGATTACTAGATTCTCCACATTCGTTAATCTGGACTGTATTTACAGTGTTATTCGAAACGATTCAGACCTACGCGACAGAATGTTCAAACCACACTAAGCAAATTTCAACAACCCAATAGTTCGAGAATTTCCTGGTTTTAATACTTAATAAAGATTTCACATAAACGGTTTATTTTAAATCCTGGATTGTTGACAATTTTAAAGTCGTAAGTACTATACTTTGTCAATTATTGGTCTGCTTAATTTTGTTAGTCTGGTTTGAAACATATTGCCACACTGGTTTGAAAAGTATTGAAAAAGACTGTATGTTGGTTTCTTCTGGGTCTTGCACTTGACTGTCCCCCATTCATTTCTTAGTCAGTATACTCTTTGGCTCCGAGCTCAAAACCAGTATTCCATTCTCATTCATTCTCATTCATTCTCATTCATTCTTCTTTACCACCCTCCTTGATCCAACTATATCAGTCAAGAACTGTATCAGTCAAGAACTGTATCAGTCAAGAACTGTATCAGTCAACACGCTAAATCATTAGTACAAAATCTCACTACATATACTAGTCGACCACATCCCAAGAATATATAACATATATATACATTACCTTATAACTAGCTCTTGGAAGACATGGCAGTGAAGTAGCCTGAATCAAGCAGTTCTTCACTGGCAAAAGCAATGCTTTCCGAAGCCAACATCTGATAACCAAACTCGCTAAAGTTATCGTTATCGCCCAAGGTATCATGAACACTTGCACTTTGTAATACAAGTGTTTCATCAGACCCTCCAAGCTCCATCAAGTAACCCTGAAGCTCCGAATCTGGAATCAGCCCCAAAGTATTACATGCTTGAGGGTACCATGAGATCAGAGTATCTTGAGCATTGAATTCTTCATCCACAATAAACCGAACCTGTTTTAGTAGTCTGGACGGCCCTGAGCGCAAGTCTAAAAAACCACAATCAGTTTCAAGAGGTTCAGGCGTTTCATCATTGAATGTTCCGTCAAACGACAGAATTGGCGATAACACAAGGTAGTTACACCCGAAAATGGAAGGAACTACCTGGTTATTGAAGCTGGCCTCGGGGTTAGTTTCCGAAATGGCGGTATCCAGAGAGCTAGAAGACCCACTTCCTGTTTGGTCACTTGGAAGGCTCTGGACATTTTGTACATTCAATTTGGATATACCAGAGCCATTGTGACCGGTATTGGAACCATTGTAACCGGTATTGGAACCATTAAATCCGGTATTGGAACCATTAAATCCGGTATTGGAACCATTAAATCCGGTATTGGAACCATTAAATCCGGTATTAGAACCATTAAATCCGGTACTAGGATTATGGCTTGGGGCATTGATTGGGGCACTGGGGAGACTCTGCAACGTATCAAGGAGCATTTTAATCAAAGCTGCCAAAGCAGGTTCATGGGTCACCAGATGCTTGGACAGACGGATACTGGAGGAACTGGACCTCCGCACCATTTTGCCAGGCGAAGCTGTATACTGGAAACCCAGTGTTTTTAAGTACAGCTCAGAAGCAGAAGTATTTCCCATATTTTTGCTTGAAGACATGTTCTTTGAAGACATGTTCTTTGAAGACATGTTCGAAGACATGTTCGATGACATATTCGAAGACATATTCGATGACATATTCGAAGACATGTGGATATTGCTCAGAGTCAAGTTATTCGACATGTTGATATTGCTCAGAGTCAAGTTATTCGACATGTTAATATTGCTCGAAGTCATGTTATTTGACATGTTGATATTGCTCGAAGTCAAGTTGAGGTTCCCCATAGTCAAACCATTCAAGCCCATTGCCATTTCAAGCCCATTACCATTCATATTGTTCATATTGTTAAGACCACCATTACCATTGAGTCCAAGTCCATTGCCTGTAGATTTCAAGTACTCAAGTACTTGCTGGATTAGAATAATTCCAGCTTCACGAGGCAGGATCAGAGGTTCCATTGGTAAAGATACTGGCCCAGGTACTGGCATTCCAGCAATCATTCTACCCGGAGCCGACTTCACCATGAACGAATCCTCCATACTTCCCAGACGCAGATCAGTATCATAAAGCTCTTGTCTTTGTAAGTTTGCCTGTTCCAAAAATTGACACACCACACAAGTATCTGTTTCCGAATGACTAGAACCACATGATGATACTAAAGGAGGAGTTTCTTGGGACTTTTGCACCGCCAACATATTACGGGAATTTTGTACCATAGATAACTGCTCTGAACTATCACCTGTGGCTCCAGTGGCTCCAGTAGCTCCAGTAGCTCCGGTAGCAGGAGGAGCCTGAGGAGCTTGAATTGTTTCGGAAGTTGGAATATCATCATCCACTTGCATCTGGTCTGCATTATCGGGGTTAACCAGTTTGGGAGCATTACCTCGGAACACAGTGCTGAAAACATGAGGGAAATGAGGTTTATGAGCATCGCCATGAATATAACCGCGGACTTTCTTATACCCCGAAGACGTGGGCCGGACCATTTTATGAGCCACATTCTCCAAAGCAGCAGTTTGCTTTTTCAAGGGTTCTTTCAACTTCTTGAGCTCTGCCTTGGAGGTTTCGAGCCAGTACTCTGCATAGGACCATATTTTTCCCGTGGTGTTTTCCAGCGAGCTGACGGAAACGCCAAAAAGCGTTACTCTTTGGGACATGGCCTCGGGGTCCGATGGCATGTTGGAGATACAAAGAGCCACGGGGTCTGCAGGAGAGGTGGGTAATACCGGAACCGAGACTGACACTGAGGATGAAGAGACCGTCATTTCCACTGATTTAGTATTGGGCATAGCTGATGATGAAGATAATGTTCTTGTGGGAGGTTTTGGGAGTAACTCAGCAGGACGTTTTTTGGTCCGGAGGGTTTTATACCGGAACACATGTTTTTGATCCACGGGACGAGGTCTTTGGCGACCATTCAAATGAGATTGATACTCAGGAGCAGAAAACGCCTTATGAAGAGCTTGTCTTCCAAGTTTGGAATTGGGCTGAACATTATGCAACAATACTCGTTTAGTAAGAGGCACATATCTTGTTTTGAAACGCTTTGAAAATGAAGGAACAGCCAAGTTCAGTTCACGCCGCCGAACCCGAGGAGTCCGGGCCAGACTTAAGATGGTCCTCTGCTGTCTCCGCAATTGCAAGTAGCTTTCATGGTTCTGAGCAAGGATGTCTGTATAGGCAGTACTGGTAGCGATGGAGTGAGTTCTCGTCATTAGCAAAAGTGGAGGAGAGAGGACAGGAAGGAAGGGGGGGTGTGGAAGTGGGAGGAAGACGGGCCGTTTAAACCTTTGGTGGATTGGGGGCACAGACACACCTATTTATATGTATGTGTAAGTAATTGGGTACAAAAGGGTATAGATTGAGTCACAAACGTCCATAGTGCATTGGTGTTCAAGGTGCATTGCAAAAATCATGTATGGCCCTTTTGATTTTGCACCCATTATCGCGCGCGACCAAACCGCAACCAACCGCAACCAACCGCAACCAACCATAACGTACAACCATAACGTACAACCATAACCTACAACCATAACGTACAGCCATAATGTACAACCAAAATGAACAACCAAAATGAACAACCAAAATGAACAGTTGAGAATGTCTATAGACACTCGCATACAATGGAATTGCCAGGCGTATACCAAATATTAAGGTACTATCAAATAAACGATAACTGAATCAATGAACCATTCGAAGCTTCACTATATAATACTATACTTAGACATGCATGGCTTAATCTTTGAGACAAGCATATGACTACTGTTAGACCCACCATTGGTAGCATACTATCCATGTGGATGTTTAAACCCTGCACTGGTCGATCAGAACGACCTCCATTTCTCTATGCCGGACTAGTCTATATAAGGTTCGAAGGTCCCTCCTTGAGGAATCATCGACGAATAAACATACAAAACACACAAAACAGAGTACTGGACGTAACCAGAATCTAACAAGTAATAGTGAGTAGTAGTATTATGAATAGTAGTAATAGTGAGTAGTAGTATTATGAATAGTAATAGTGAGTAGTAGTATTATGAATAGTAGCAATAGTGAGTAGTAGTATTATGAATAGTAGCAATAGTGAGTAGTAGTATTATGAATAGTAGTAAGAGTGAGTAGTAGTAAGAGTGAGCAGTAGTATTTTCTGTTATCTGATTGATTGTATTTATTGTTTATTGCTTGGTGGTGATTATGATATATTTATGACTGATGTACTGAATTAAGGATACTTTTCTTATACTATTATTATTGATGTATTATGTATTGACATTAATGATGTACAGATCATGATGTGATATTGATGCAGAGCTATGGATCTAATCACCACAGGGCATTAGAATCATATTCATTAATTACTTTGAAAGAAGGATTTTTATAAAGTTTATAACCAGTTTCGGGTTCTTTAAATGCAAATTGCTGTGGTACTAGTGACCTATCTTAAGTGTACTTGCCAGCTAATCCCAATCTACCACTTCAATCGTCCATTCTTATAATGCCTATTCCGTCTAATCATCTTGATGTAAACAGACTGCACATGTCATAGTATCATAGTATCAGAGTCCATTAGAACCATAGTCAGAGTTCATTAGAACCATAGAGTCAGAGTCCATTAGAACCATAGAGTCAGACTCCCCAGTGCCATAGTATCATAGTACAATATACCACAGTACATTAGTTTCATAGTGTCATAGTGTCTAGTACCATACTATCATAGTACCATAGTATTAGATTCCGGTTACGTCAGGTACTATGTTTACTATGTTTGCTATGTTTACTATGTTTGCTATGTTTACTATGTTTGCTATGTTTACTATGTTTACTATGTTTGCTATGTTTACTATGTTTGCTATGTTTACTATGTTTGCTATGTTTACTATGTTTACTATGTTTACTATGTTTACTATGTTTACTATGTTTTTTGGTTGATGGTTCCTCCCGAGAGGGAACCTGAGCTATTTAAGTAACGAAAAGGATGATGAGAATGCGCGATGAGATGACTATCGGTCATTCGGTGCCAAAAGAAACGACTAACAAAGAAACGAGTAGTCAGTCTCGGTGGCGAGTAACTGCCTAGTCCACTTTTGTAGGCTCTAAAAATACCGATGGGTAGCAAGTCTACCTATGGCGGTTCTAACTCATAGTGTCATAGTGTCATAGTGTCATAGTGTCATAGTGTCATAGTGTCATAGTGTCATAGTGTCATAGTGTCATAGTGTCATAGTGTCATACTATCATAGTGCCATAGTAACATAGAATCATACTATCATAGTGCCATAGTAACATAGAATCATACTATCATAGTGCCATAGTAACATAGAATCATATATCCATATGCCATAGTACCATAGTATCATAGTATCATAGTACAATATACCACAGTACATTAGTAGCATAGTATCATAGATCCATAGTAACATAGAATCATAGATCCATAGCGTCGTAGTATCATAGTACAGTATTATTCGAAACGATTCAAACCACACTAGCAAAATTAAACAAACCAATAATTCCCAAAGTTTCGTACCTCTTAGCACATCCTTTCAAACCAAATTGCGTAATGCTTCACAGTAACTTTCATTGGATTCCTAATATTCTGAAATCTTAAATCTGAAGGATTGCTTAATATACAGTGTTATTCGAAATGATTCAGACCAGCCTCCATATTTAAGAATTCATAATATTGGATTGTAGCGAAAGTTGGTGTTTGAAACATTATGACATTTAATTTGAAAGACGGTGTGAAAGGGTACAAAACTATCTCGAGTTATTGGTTTGTTTAATTTTCTTAGTTCTGGCTCTAAACAATTTCCCCCCGGGTATGAATAGTTTCGAAAGACACTGTATGTACTGCATTAGGAAGTCTTGCAATACGGAACAGAAACTGAACTGGTTTTATGGTTATCCTGTATACAACAAATTGGAAGGGGATATGTAATAAATAGTAAATTACTGGTACATTTAATTTTTCTACTGTGTTCCGAATCATTTTGTTTTCTTGGTCCGAATCATTCTGTCTTCTTGGTCTGAATGGTTTTGTCACGTAGGTCTGAATGGCTTTGTCGCACTGGTCCGAATCGTTTCGAATAACACAGTACATTAGTAGCATATACCACAGTACCATAGTATCATAGTATCATATACCACAGTACCATGATATCATAGTATCATAGTGCCATAGATCCATAGTATCATAGTGCCATAGATCCATAGTATCATAGTGCCATAGCTGTACCTGAATACCATCCTGTACCATGACGCCCTCCCTTACTGTATTAGGGAAGTACCAAATTCACAGAAATGTCTGGCCTAAATTCTGTCCTGAATTCTGACCTGATTTTGATCTTAAGTCTCACCTGATTCTGACTTGATTCTGTCCTCATTCTGACCTGAGTTCTGACCCGATTTGACCCGATTTGACTTTAAGTCTGACCCAATTGACCTTAAGTCTGACCCAATTTGACCTTAAGTCTGTCCTGATTTGTCATACATCAATCGGCCTCCGAAGCTCTATGCCGCTCGAGGGTATCCAATTGATAATCCGCACTGCCTCATGCAACGCCTCCGGCCAGAAATTGGTTGGTAATTTTGCATCCGTGAGTAAACACCTAACTTTTCCCTGAAGGGTTCGATGCATTCTCTCTGCTAAGCCGTTCTTGTGCGATGCATACGGTACCGTGAATAACTGCTCAATTCCCTGATCTTCACAAAACTTCACGAGCTGTTCGCCTTTAAACTCTTTTCCGTTATCCGACCTCAATTCAGTGGGTGAAGTATCGTTTCTGGAAATTCGTTTGATTTTGAATGATGAATTTCTTGATCCAAATTTCTTGATCCAGAATGTCACATCAGCTTTCAGTCGGACAGGGGATTGCTTCCACGTATCTGGTGAAGTGATCAACTATGGTTAAGAAGTAATTCATACCATCATGAGTAGCCACGCCTATTGGTCCACATAAATCCACATGTATCACTTGTAACGGGTGAGTCACGTGTGTGTTCGAAGTGGATTTCTTTGGTTTGCGGTTAACTGCCTTCATTGTGGCACATACCGAGCAGTCTCGTGCTACCACGTGAGGAAAGTCTTCTCGTAATCCATTTAATTTCTTGATCATTCTCCACTTTAAGTCTGTCCTGATTTGACTTAAGTATGTCCCGATTTGACCTTCAGTCTGTCCCAATTTGACCTGATTTGACCTGAATTCCAACCTAAAATATGTTTATGCAAAATTAACCTCCCAACCCATTTCATCCAACATCTCATTCCAGTCCACTGCAAGATCACCCATGGAATTAATCATCCATACCTTTTCCACCACAGCCTTCACACGTACCACGTTCCAGGGCCCATAAGATTTCATGAAATCATCAAACCTCAGCCGCATAAGTTCCCGTTCTTGTGTAGATACACAGTGGATACCTGCCATGAAGATCGGGAATACTAGTGTGGCTTGCACTGAAGTATGGAGCAATACATCGATGCGATCTATAAGCTTTGAAGTCAAAACTCGGCTCTGTAATGATGATGGATTGCTTCTCAAAACTGCTTGTCGGAGGTACAATTTGCATGTCAACTTGAGGGCCTCAAACGATGTGAGCTGAAGCTCCCAATCAGATTCTGAAAGGTTTTCTAGGTCTTCTGATTCAGGGTTAAGTCCATTGATTATAGTTTCAAGCTCCTGTGCTTTTTCTGCAATCATTGAAATATGAGCAAACCTTCTGCGCCGCCATTCAGGGTCCGTTTTCTTCGGTAAAAGTCCCCCAGACACTGGTTCGAGTTCCTCTTCAAGTGCAGAGGGTTCTGTTGCATTATAATCATTTGCGGCACTTGAAATCTTATCGATATCGCCATTTTTAGCTTCCCGCAGCAATTGGCTGATATCCCCAATGGTTTTAAAGAGCGATTTGGATACTCCAAGTAACGGGTTAATATTTCCACGCGAAATGCCCGCCTTGTCCCGGAAAATCTCCGAATACACTTCGGTGGGGAAGTATGTGCCTCTCTCCACATTGGAACTAGCCAAGAGGTCATGGTAGGCGAAGTTAGAGATGAGCCAATGCTCCTCCTTATTATTGTTGAAATTCAAGATTCCACCGTTCATTTTGAGGAGATTAGCACCCCATTTAAGAAACACAGACCAATATTTAATGTCACCCCTGCATATTTCAGCTCCACAGAGAATAAGAAGTGTGGCAAGCTTATTAACAATAGCTCTTCGGTTGATTTGGCCATTTTTAGCCCCGTTTTTAGGGTTTGGAGCCTTGGGTTCTTCCAAAATACCTTCATCTTCAATGAATCCTCCCCCTAGTGAATCATTAAGGTGACTAGCTGCTAGTTTTGCATATTGAGACCCTTCAGCCATCCATTTTCCTCCCAAATGAAACCCTGCCCATGCCAAAATTCCATACAATACACCCTTATCCTTTTGGGCTAATGGAAGAAACACCCTTTGGTATGAATTGGAGTCCACATTAGTAGAAGGTGCAATTGATACTTTCTTGGAAAGCGTCTCACAATAGTAATTATAAAGATAAAGATCCTGAGAATCAAGTTCTGGAAGAAGCGATAATGAAGGCTGAGGAGATGGAGAATATGATGACATGAACCCAGATGCTAAATCATAAAGCTGCATTCCATTAAAATGCATATTCGTATCGGATACTGGTTTCATGGGCAGCAAAGGAAGCTTAGAAAAGGTATCATTTTGAGGATAAACCAGAACAGGCCTAGAAATCAGATTTTGTAGAGGATCTGAATTTTGTGAATCCAGTACTTGTTGATTCAGTACTTGTTGATCCAGGTGTTGTTGGTCCAGGATTTCCTGTATAGTGTGTTTTGGAGAAGCACCATTGGATTGAGATAAGTCTCTGAGGAAATGAAGAAATGCCAGTGAACTTTCCAGATCATGACCATTAGCAGCTTTAAAGAAATTGGAAAAAGAAGGAATTCGATCCATTGAAGCAGACCCAGGGTTAGATGCAGGTCCATTGCTGGAACCATGTCCAGGTCTATGATTAATTTCATAGCCATTAATATGTGAATAATCATTTGGTTCTTCAAATTGTCGTTCTTGAAACACCATTGGACTATTAACCATTGGACTATTAAACACAGGATCTGAACCACCAAAATGGTCTAAAACATTTGGCATGGGTGATGGTTTTGGCTTGATGAGTGCAAGTGAATCACTAGAAGAGTCATTGGGAAAAGATTGACTGGGGAAAGAAGCACTGGGGAAAGAAGTACTTGAGAATGATGGACTGGGATATATTTGTTCTTGTTTTATGTGAGTTTCGGGACCTGTAGTACCTTGTTGTAGTCCTTGCTCTAGTTCTGGTTGTAGACCTTGTTCCAGTCCTGATTGTAATCCTTGTTCTAGACCATACTTCCCATTTATATCCATATTCTCGATTTTGATGAACTTATCAGGAGATTCTGAGCTTGAACTGAGCAGTGAACTTCCAGTTCTATCATCCAAGCCTTTTCTCCCAGCCAAAGTATTTCCACCACCTAATATCTTTCCATTTTCATCACCAATGCTTTTTCCATCAATAGTACTTTTCAGGCATCCCGTTTTCTTCCTCTTTCGTAACTTCAAATTACGTTCCTTCTCTTGCACTTTCTGTCGTAGCAACCGGATCTCTTCCTTATTCATGGAGGAGTAATCTACCCATACACAATCCTTACCTAGTCTCAGACAATCACTGCATACAGGTTTCTTATCATCACACTTTTTTTTCCTGAATTTGCATGTCTGACATCCTTCCCTCGATTTCCGGGTAGCTTTAAAGCGGGCATTGATCTCGCCAATTTCGGGCGAAGAGTTAAGAACTCCGAAATGATACTGGCCCGGCCCAGTAGTCACGTGACCCGATATTTTTGCGCCCATAGCTTTTGAGGGATTTTCACTCAGCTTAGAATCCACCATGGCTTTAAACACAGCCGTATTCTTTGATGTTATAGCCCCACAAGCATCATGGTGATGATGCGGGTATGTTCACGTGAGAAACACGTGAATAATATCACGTGCATGTTTTTTTCCTTAGCGTGCATTCATATTTATCACGTGATCATATAGGGTTATATGTAGGTATAATCACATGATTTAGATGATCACATGATTTGTGTGTGTGTATGTGTGTGGTCACGTGACAATTCACGTGATACTGCCATTCCCAAATTCAGTTGACGTGGCCTTGACGTGTCCTAAACCCGGCTCTGTTTTTTTTGTTTTTTTTTTTTAATTTTTTTTGAAATTATTCAAATAACTTCAAAATTGCATTTCTCCCAAAAAGAAATAATTTGTTTGGAGTTTGCGTGATGGTGGTAGCGTCAATGGGGTGAAACAATAATTCATGAGCAATGAAACACACCTGAAACGCTCATGAAACGCTCATGAAACGCTCATGAAACAATAATGAAACAATAATGAAACAATAATGAAACAATAATGAAACAATAATGAAACACTAATGAAACAATAATGAAACAATAATAAAACAATAATGAAACACTAGTGTGAAAAGTCTTCATTCCCCTTATATTCTTTAAATGTACCAAAAACTTCAAACGAACCCTTCTTGTCTTTGCAGCGATTCAAAAAGCCACTAAAAAAGAGGGATTTGCAGCATTCCAATGTAGTACACGTGATGTAGGGTCACGTGATGGTACCAATTTTTCAAAATCATTCAAATTGTTGAAAGTTCCAAAATTTCCACGCCCCAAAAAATTTCCCGATCCAAAAAAAAAAAAAAACATTTATCGAAATTAACCATTTTTTTCTTAATTTGATAAAAACCAAAAAAAAACATTTAAAAACGGTCAAAAAAAATTAAAAAAAATGTGGGTAGAGAGAGTGGGCCCCCAAGGGTAAGGTTTATATCTTGTGTGCAGGACCGAGCCATAGGCGGTATTGCTGATTCGCAACGGATTTTTTCCCGAGAGTTTGCCTCACTTTTTTTCTTCCATAGATAATTCACACCATAATAACCCCAAATGTCTTTAAAGCGTATTAACAAAGAGTTGCTCGACTTAGGAAGGTATGTTGATTAAGTAAGCCAGCGGCTAAATGTTGGATCAGTCCTACCCCCCCCCCCCTCCTTCGCCTAGCCTCGCCTCGCCTCCTTCTCACCCCGCGTCCGTTCCTTCTTTGGCGTTCCTTGACCTTCTTCCTTGGCCTCAATTTGGTCGTCAATTTTGACAAAGACTCAACACCTCCCCGAGAATCCATTCATGGCCAAACTGAACCAAACGAAAGCCAGGGCTTTGATGAAGATTGAAGAACGTCTAGAGTTGAGTTTTCCGACCAGTTCAAATCAAAACCGGAGTTAATGGGTTCGATCTGGGTCTGGATCGGATGTGGAAGTGGATGTGGATGTGGACGTGGATCAGACCTGAACTTGGATCGGAACCTGAACCCGGACCAGGCCCGAGATGTAGGCGGAGGCAACGGGGTTGCTGCTAATGAAATGATGTTCACAGATACTAACCGATAGAGACCCACCATCGTCTTGCTCTGCAGGCCCCGTTGGAGATGATTTGTACCACTGGCAAGCATCTATTATGGGCCCTCCAGACTCGCCCTATGCTGGCGGAGTGTTCTTTCTCTCGATCCACTTCCCTACAGACTACCCCTTCAAGGCCCCTAAGGTCAACTTCACCACGAAGATTTACCATCCTAACATCAACGGGTCCGGGTCCATCTGTCTAGATATCTTGAAGGAGCAATGGTCGCCAGCACTCACCATCTCCAAGGTGCTTTTGTCGATCTGTTCATTATTGACGGATGCAAACCCCGACGATCCTTTGGTGCCGGAGATTGCTCACGTGTACAAGCTGGACAGAGCCAAGTACGAGACCAACGCGCGCGAGTGGACCAAGAAGTATGCTGTCTAGGTACACCTGGTGTGCTTGGGTTCATCTAAATAGATCAATGGATCGTCATTGCCATTCAAGTAGGTGTCATTTAAGTAGGTTTCATTCAAGTTGGTTTCATTCAAGTAGATGTCATTCAAGTGGGTGTCACTTAAGTAGGTTTCATTCAAGTAGGTCTTATTTAAGTAAGTCTCATTCAAGTAGGTCTCATTTGAGTAGCTCACCAAGTCACTCCCATCTAGCTCTCATCCAAATAGTTTACGTAGTTAATGATTACCTGGTCACTGGCTACAATACTAAGACCCATGGTAATCTATACCTTTTAGATCATAGTAATTTGCTAGTCATATGACAGTATGCTAAGACAAGATATTCTCAGTATATACAATATTATTGAGGATTCACTGACCAATCACAACTTATGGTCAAATCTGTTTCATCTTTGTTTCATCTTGTTTCATCTTGTTTCATGTTGATTTCATGGTTTCATGGTTTCATGGTTTCATGGTTTCATGGTTTTCATGGTTTCATGGTTTTCATGGTTTCATATTGATTTCATTGTTTACCAAATGTTTCTTTTTTGGTCTGATTTTTGGTACTTATTGTTGGTACTTATTGTTGGAGTGCGAAAAAATATAAACTTTGGGTGCTAAAAAAAGTGAGCATTGGCATGCTTTAATTACATACTATTTAAGATATTGCACTACTTTTTTTTATAATTAATTGTTAATAAATTGAAGATCTTCTATATGGGACTGTACATAATACTACTTGTACTGTACATAATACCAATGTACTGTAAATTATACTACTTGTACTGTACATAATACCAGTGTACTGTAAATTATACTACTTGTACTGTATATAATGCCCTAATCCATTTATTTAAATATAAAACATATATTTTATTATTTGGATTATTTAATTGTTATTGTTGTTATTGTTGTTCTTGTTGTTGTTGTTGTTGTTGTTGTTGTTATTATTATTTAAAATAATATCCACTTATTTTTACTCATTTTGTATACATACTAGTGAACCCTATATCCCCATTTACAGTGTTATTTGAAACGATTCAGACCTACGCGACAGAATGATTCAGACCAGCGCGATAAAACGATTCGGACCAAAAAGACAGAATGATTCGGACTACACTAGCAAAATTAAACAAACCAATATTACGCTATTTGGTTTGAAAGGATGTGCTAAGGGGTAAGAAACTTTGTGAATTATTGGTTTGTTTAATTTTGCTAGTGTAGTCTTAATCGCTTTGTCGTGTAGGTCTGAATCATTATATCGTGCTGGTCTGAATCGTTTCGAATAACACTGTAGTATTCAAAAAGATTGTTTGTACTGCATTTGGGAGTTTTGCAGTACGAAACTGAATTGATTTTATTGTTATCCTGTATACACCAACTTTGGAGGGGATATGTAATTAGTAAGTGAATTATTGGTTTACTTCATTTTGCTACTGTGGTCCGAATCATTTTGTTTTCTTGGTCCGAATCATTCTGTCTTTTTAGTCCGAATCGTTTTGTCGCGTAGGTCTGAATGGTTTTGTCGCACTGGTCCGAATCGTTTCGAATAACACTACTACAACACCATGCTCGACCACTACACACACCACTAAACTGTTGAACTTGAGGCATCAGCGCACATGAGGCAGTAGTGCACGTGAGAGGTACTGCATGCTCAAGTTACTGTATACAGATGAAACAGTTCTTGGACAATGGTGAAGAGAGGCTTAGTTGGACAATAAGCCTCTCTGAGCTCTCGTCTAGCTCTCGTCTAGCTCTCGTCTAGCACTGACCGGGGTCTTGGCAAAAGGACACGGTCTGTAAGGATTAGACGACAAAGAAAGATGGAGTATATAAGAATGGTTGTGAATATTCTTATGGGGGATAATTGAATAATGGGTATAAGATACAAGGATCTCCAAGTATAGTTAGATACAGATAAGAATACAAGCAACAAAGATGATCACTGAAGTTCCTCACTTAATAGGGTTATTAAAGGCTAATCTGATAATCGTTCCAGAATATGGGAGTGTATACTACAATTCCAAACATAAACACCCCACTAAAATACACCACTAAAATACATCTCAACCAAATACACAACACTAAAATACACCACTAAATACACCCCAACTAAGACACACCACTAAACACACCACTTAATACAGTGTTTTTCATTGCACAAGATCATACTTCAAGTAATACTGTACCCAAACATACTCTTGAAAAATAAAAGGCTCGTGTATAATCTATAGTATTAGTTGTTAGTTCCACTATAGGCATGGCTCTACCCATAGATGTATTACTAAATCTACGTTGTACAATTCTAACAATGACCATTACCTCAAAGTGTAATAGTATTAATTTAGCTACATCAACAATACTTGACCTTATTCAGAGATTAAAATAAGAACCTTTATGGCGCAAGTGCAAGGCTGTTTTGGACTCGGTGGAAATGATCCGAAGTCTTGAGCCAATGACAAAACACTCCTATACTCCAGGTAGATACGGCATATAGTACCTCTAAAAAAGAGCAAAATGGCCAGACTCGTCACTGATTTTAAACTGTCCACCGAGGAGATTGTTAGAACCAACCCTGATGTCATCAAGCAGTGTGAGATCTCCGGTTTTCCTAAAGAGGAAATGAAGAACGTCTTCTGTGATGCCTGTACCATTGGCTACGATGAAAGATGGGGTGCTACTAGAAGATTTCAGCAAGGTTTCTTTTCACTATTTATACCAACAGGCACACCATAGCTTTAGTGTCAGTTTAAGTTTTAATGGAAACGTTATCTTAAAGTACTAAAGCTATATCATCAGAAATCCTAGGCTTCATATTGTATCTGTCAACGGTAATCAGAATGCTTCTCTAGGTAAATTAGCACTTCGACTTTGGCCCTGATTTCTGAATTATCATACCATCCTCGATTTCTAAGATTTCAGAAATATTGAATTCTATTGAATGTTGATGTTCAAAACTGTTAAAAACATTATAACATTTGGTTCGTAAAGGATATACGAAAGAGGTATGAAACGTTTTGAAGGCTTGACTTATTGAGTTTTAAATTATTGGTTTATTCAATTTTGTTAGTGTGGTTTGAATAGTTTTATATAACACTGTATGACCCTGTCAAATTTGGTAATCAAAGTCTTATTCAAACCATACCAGCAAAATTAAAACAAACCAATACACATAATCCCCACTCAAACAAAATATTGATATATAAATATTTGGGTTGAGCTAAAGCTAAATTGGAATTGAACCAATATGGATTACTGAAAAGGTAATTGTCTTAACCATTAGTGTTAGATTCTTGTTGTAACGTTAAGTACTAAAGTTATCTATATTCGTTGATGATTCCTCGAGACGAGGAATCGAAGCTATTTATATAGTAATCTGGTAAAATCAAGCGATGAGCTGAGCCGATGAGATGAGATGACTTCATCGGTCATACGTTGTCAAATGCAGGAGTAGACTGCATTTGGTCAACAAAAGAAACGAGTAATAAACGAAAAGAGTAATCAAAAGACCGATTAGTAAGACTCAGAGGCGAGTAGCTGACTAATCGACTTTCGTAGGCTCTAAATTGCCGATGGGTAGTGTGTCTACCCATGACGGATCTAACAATTAGACTATTAGCTCATTATATATAAGCGATTATATGGGAATATAGATATATATTTGCCTTCGGATAGAATTGAACTTACACCAATCGCACTTTAAGCGAATGCTCTATCATTTAAGCTACAAAAGCAAATCAAGAGTGTTAGACATGGAATCGACTCGACTGAGTACAGGATTCTAGGAAGTCTAGAACGCGAGGATTTACACTGCATGAGGATCGACAATGCATGAATAAGGATCTAAAAATACCAGATTCCAGATTTAGCAACCTCCGGATATATAAAGGGGACATGAGCCCAGTTATGAACAGGCCAGAACTCCATTACCCAATCTTAGATAGTTATAGTCTAATATAGATATCATTAAGTAACTAAGAATAATCATAACGCTGTTCGGTGAGTTCCTACTATTAGTAGCCGATCAGAATACGCAGTCATCGTTAGGTCATCGTTCCTGGAAAGATCCTTTATATTGACAAGCTCGTTAGAGGCTTATATCCGGTACTTATACAGGCTAAAGCCTGTACTCGCATAAGAGTTCTAACAAGAGATGTTAGGAAAGCAAATCAAGAGATGTTAGGAAACGAGTTCACAAGGATACTGAGATGCAAGGTATCCTGGTGGGGTAACACTTGCATATAACGTGCTTGTGTTTCATGTATATGGAGGGTTGCATACAACCAGTGTATACAACAGCGATGTTTTCCTCTCCTTGGATTAACTAGGGAGTTCCTCGTCTATTCTAGGTTCAATACATACCATGATAAACTATGGGACGTAAGGAAGACGTCCATCATAAGACCAACAGTTGTCGGGTGCTGTTGAGTTCTTACAAGAGCAAGTAGTATGAACCCAGTTCATGATTTTTCGTCCCGTTTGACCCTTGATTGGTACTACAAGACTCCCTAATGTTGGTGTACAGATGAAGTAATCCCTCAAATTTAAGACTATCAAAATATTGAATTCAACTAAAGAGATCTGTGAAACATTACGTCATTGTGAGTGAGTCGGTGTCAAGTTTATGAAAAGGCTTGTTTTGAAAGGTACGGATCAAACAGTTCACGATTCCTCATGCTTCACATCAAAATGGTCTTGCAGAAAGAATGAATCGGACTCTTCAGAACAAGACGAGATGTGTTCTACTGGACGGGAAGATGCCGATCAATTTTTGGCCGATCAATTTTTGGCCAATCGATTTTTGGCCGATTAATTTTTGGCCAATGAAATTTTGGCCAATCAATTTTTGGCCGATCAATTTTGGCGGATTAATTTTTGGCGGATCGATTTTTGGCTCGAGGTTCTTCGTGAAGCAGTGAAAATTGTCAATTGGACTCCATCACGGGCAATCGACTACCAACGCCCTGCAGATTTATGGGTAGAATCCAAGGAGCCTCAGCCAACATCGGGACGACTCAAGTTTGGCTTATTGGTATACGTTACGATCCCAATTCCCAGAGTTACTTCCAAGTTAAGTGATCGAGCAGTCGTCTGCGTATATCTGTACTTCTACTACTACTCCTCTAATCATACTACTACTACTCCTCTAATCATACTACTACTACTCCTCTAATCATACTACTGGTAGTATTATATTAATAGTACAGACTAAAGACTACAGAATACAGACTATGACTATGACTGACTATGACTGTTAGTCTAGTTTACTTAAGGTACTCTGTTGGTGTTGCTAGATGCAAAGGGAAAAACCCTCCACACATTCTATCCTTGTATCCCAGGTTTATCACATTCCATCCTTGTACCCCGGGTTTATCACATTCCATCCTGGTACCCCAGGTTTATCACATTACACATCCTGGTACCTCGTGCAATGATGATGGAGGTATGGCTCAGTGGAATGGCCATTATTAGGATTAAACAGTGTAGGCTCAAAATAGGGGTGTAGGCTTAAAATAGGGGTGTAGGTGGAGCACACACTACGTATGATCTCAAAGTAATCGTCTTTGGTGGCTGGTGAAGCCTCCATGAAGTACTGGTCATATTCATTCAAGCCCGTGGCCTGAAACACGTTCAAAACGTCGTGCACATCGAATTCAGTCAACCCAAGAGGAAGCACTGCACGCACAAGGTTGGAGTGGCAGTGGAAATCGTTATCTTCACCCGAAATGAGTTTATCCACATATGGATCACAACGAGTGCCCAAAGTATCGTTGATGCGGCCTCCCCACTCCGTATGTCTTCCTCCCAAGGTGTCTGCGGTGATGATGACCAAAGGCCGTAAAAACGGCAAGATGGACCATAAACGGTCGTAGGTAGATACGTGGGCTGAGTGCAATTGGCGAGTTCTTGCAGCCCAGAATCTCTCGCGAGGGTTGTGTTGGTTCCAAATGTTAAGGTCACACATCTGAGGACCTTCTGAGGTAGTCAATCTGACAATGGGTTTGGCAGGAACTTCAATAGCGATTCCACGACGGGGTGGGGTCGGATCTAACAAGTAATAAGAATATGTGAGTAATCGCGACTTAAGGTTTTTTTCCCCCATGGCACATTGACCTCAGGCCATTTTACGTTGAGGTTTTTTATTGAGGTTTTTTATTGAGGTTTTTTTTCGTTGAGAATACTTTGAGTACTTAACTCTACACACTCATTCTTGAGAAACTTGTAGTACCACATCATTGTGCGATATTGAGTATCTACCCACTCACCCCTACCCACTTCCATACGCCTGTAAATCCACACCCATATAAATTAAATCCATACCCATATAAATTAAATATACACCCCTATAAATTAAATGTCCATATATTTCATTTTTAATGTATTTTTATATTTATTTAAATTTTGACCCTCACATTTGACATTCACTATTGTTATCCATTGACATTCACTATGATCATCCTTTGACATTCACTATGAACATCCATTGACATTCACTATGAACATCCATTGACCTTCACTATTATTATCCATTGACCTACACTATGATCATCCATTGACCTACACTATCATCCATTGACATTCACTATGATTATCCATTGACGGAATTGGCCCAGAAATGCAACAACGTCGAGAAACTATACAAGAATATTTTGAAGGTCACGCAAAACTACGAGAGTGAATCGTATGACTATCCTCTTAATTTGCAAGAGTCGTTCAACGAGTTTGGCAAGAATATTTCGGACAGATTGACCAATTTGTCCAAAGCAACCACTCCTGCAGAAACACAAGCGGCCTTTGTTGCTCCTCCTGGCGGTGAGTTCAAGACTCCTAAGACCATATACCATGCTCTTGTTAGAGCTACAGATGGTTCCATTTTGACTTCTTCCAGCGACAACACTCACGATCCTTTGGTCAAGGCCTTGGACTTATACTCTTCCAACTTGAACAAGATTGACAACGCAAGATTGGGCCAAGATCAATTGATTAAAACCAAGTTCAACACGCCGCTATCCACGACTTTGAGATCTCTTTTTGTACGAAGCTCGACCATTCAAAAGAAAGTTGAGGAGAAGAGAATCGATTACGATGTGGCAAGAAAAGCTTTGGCACATTGCTATAACCCTAGTAAGGAGCCTCAGTTTATGATTATCCATTGACATTCACTATGATTATCCATTGACCTCCACTATCATCCATTGACCTTCACTATCATCCATTGACCTTCACTTTCATCCATTAACCTTCACTATGATCATCCATTGACATTCACTATTATTATCCATTGAAACACCCACCTGAATCTCACTAATAATTACTAAATCTAGAGTCATCATGATTTCTATTTTATGGTATACATTTTTGTGGTAGATCTGGTTTTGGTGGTGTATTTTGGTGGTGTATTTTTGTGGTAGATCTGTTTTTGGTGGTATGTTCTTGGTGGTAGATCTGTTTTTGGTGGTATGTTCTTGGTGGTAGATCTGCTTTTGGTGGTATGTTCTTGGTGGTCTATTTTTGGTGATACAGTGTTTTTTAAAAGTATTCAAATCAGCGCGGCCAAATGTTTAAACCACACTAAGAAAAATTCAACAACCCGATAGTTCAACAACTTACTATTTTTAATACTTGAATAAAGGTTTCACATAACATAAATAGGTTATTTTAATTTTTAAGTCGTAAATACGAACCCAAACTTTAATTATTGGTCTACTTAATATTGCTAATTTGGTTTGAAACATATTGTCGCACGGGTGTGAATACAGTGTTATTCGAAACGATTCAGACCAGCGCGATAGAATGATTCGGACCAAGAAGACAGAATAATTCGGACCATACTAGCAAAATTAAATAAACCAATAATTCACTAATTACGTAGTTCCTCCCAAGCTGCTGTATACAGGATCACAATAAAACTAGTTCAGTTTCGTACTTCAAGACTCCCAAATGCAGTACATATATTAGGCAATCCTTCAGATTTAAGATTTCAGAATATTAGGAATCCAATGAAAGTTACTGTGAAGCATTACGCAATTTGGTTTGAAAGGATGTGCTAAGAGGTACGAAACTTTGGGAATTATTGGTTTGTTTAATTTTGCTAGTGTGGTCCGAATCGTTGTGTCGCGTAGGTCTGAATCGTTTGGAATAACACTGTAGTATTGAAAAAAGATTGTATGTACTGCATTTGGGGTCATTAATTGAGTCACAATTAAATTAGCATTCTGACTGAAGAATGCTGAACTGAATTTTTCAAATTGTCAACAAGATGATTATCCGATTGATTGCCACTTTTAGAATGATAGTCATAGATATTTAGACTGAGGCTATCAGAGTCTGTATTATACTAAATGTGGAATTGGCAATACGAAACTGAACTGGGTTTTTTCCAAGTTTTTATCCTGTATACAACACATTGAGAGGGGCTAAGTAATTAGTGAAATATTTATTGGTTTCTTTAATTTTGTTAGTGTGGTCTGAATCGTTTCGAATAATGTATGGGTGTACGGGTGTGGGTGGATGTACGGATGTACTTGCTTTTGGTGTACGGGTTTATCTCAGCACGTTATACATCTCTCTCTCACTCACTCACATCAACTCTATAGTTCCACCACCAAACTAAAACAGGTGAGATCATCAACGAGCTAATTTTGAATTGAACAAGTTTGAATTGGAATATAAGAAAATTAGCGGTACTGCAGATAAAAGACCTCCGTACATCCACCAGTCTACACACAATCATCATACCCACACCCCTCCAAAAGAAAGCCAGTACACCCATTCCCAATCCATCCATCCATACATCCAAATACTACCCCAAAAACTCCCATCCAACTACCCTACATTCAAACCAGTACGCTTGCCCAGTACGCCAACCTCTCCAAGATTGTCACTAACCTTATACACACTCCAGTGAGGACGTGAACAACCCAAACTTCCCCAACCAACTACAATTGCCGCCACAAACCCCACCTCCTAAACATGGACCGTTTGGCGCCGTTTCAAATTAACGATAAACGTCGCCTTTTCCTGCTTGCAAAAAAACTCCAGGAAAAAGACTATTTCAAGGAAGTGTTGAGCGCGTTTCAAAGTCGGGTTCTAGCTTATATTTTAGGTCTAGATAACCAAGATTTATGGGCATCGTTTCTTGATGGTAATTGTACGTTAAAAATTGATCCTGAAGATGAAACCTCCGAGGAAAATGATGAAGAAGGGCTTGAGGAAGGTTCCAAACCTTTAGACTCTTTGGCTCTCAATTTACGCTTTGTTTTATGGGAAAAAGCCATTGATTTCTACTTTGCCTTTGACTCCAAATCTACTAAACCTCAATTCCTGGATATGGAGCATGTCCTGCTTGATTACAATTTGATTGATCTGCTAGATCTGCAACCTGAAGAGCCTGTGGAAGAGCCTGTGGAGAAACAAATCCGGTCGGAGGAAGATGATTATGATGATGACGATGATGATGACGACGAAAAAACCTCGAAAACCCTCGAAATTCCCGCTGAAAACGGCCTGTTGGAACGTCTGGACGGCCACGTGGTCATCCGGATGCCTATTTCTGCATTTAGACAGAAAAACTCTCCGGAACAAAGCTCAGAGAAGCCCGACGAACTCCCGGCCCCTTCTTCACTTGAAGAAAGAGATATTCAGATCAAAAATTTCAACAAAATATATCACAATTTTGAGTACGACAGGGAAACATTGATTAAAAGGAGGAAACTCGAGAAATCCGATCTTCAGATCGAAAACCAGAAGCCAGTGGAGGGTGAAGATAGCGATATTCCTATCACTTTTGGTGCTGCTCTGCACTCATTGAAGCATTTACTCGAGACAATCCGGGAAAAACGTGACGACATTGGGCTCAACGACATTGAATTGCGTTCTCTCTTCATGGATATCCGAAAAAACCGGGGAAAATGGGCTAATGATGAACGTGTGGGCCAGGAAGAGCTCTATGATGCTTGTGAGAAGGTACTCCATGATTTAAGAGGATATACGGAGCACCTGACGCCGTTTTTAAACAAAGTTTCGAAACGAGAGGCTCCAAATTATGGGCTCATAATCAAAAATCCCATGGATTTGAATACCGTCATGAAGAAACTCAAGAGTTTGGCATACCAGTCCAAACAAGAGTTTGTGGATGATCTCATGCTCATTTGGAACAATTGTTTGGTGTACAATACCGACCCCAAACATTTCTTAAGGGCACACGCTATAGCCATGCAAAAAAGGACGCAAAAACTAGCTCCAATGATCCCCGAGATCACCATTAGAAACCGGTCGGAGATAGAAAAAGACGATGATATCGACCACGAAGGGAGCCAGACCCCGTCGGCCAAAGGTGCAGGAAAGGGAGGAAAATCGTCCAAAAAGGGACAGATGAGACGAGAAGTGGTTAAGGAAGAGACCGAAACCCAGGTGGAGGTTCCCAAAGAGGAAGAAAAGTTACCTACACCAGCAGCACCCACGGAGGCGCACGTGACTACTGAAGATGTGGCCGAAGACGAGGAAGATGAAGCCGAGGAAGGTGATGCTGAGACCAGAGAGGAAGATAATGATGATCCCCAGGATGCAGAGCTCCAGGCGTGGAAAGTTCTCACGGCCAAATCCCGGGCCAATTATTGCTCGGCCAGAGCTTCCCTTTTTGATGACGATCACCGGCTCCGAATGAACGCCGAAGCAATCATCCGGGAGTCCAAGAAAATGAGTGATTTCAACCATTTCCTCGACAATAAAGAGGTGGTTTCCAAGGGCAACAAATTGCTCGATAACGACGAACCATACCTTTTGGAGTATGACATTGCCGGTGGAATTCCGGAGCTCGTTTATAAGGGCATTGACGATTCTCTGCAGGATAAGTATGAGAGTGCCATGGTGGATATGATTTTAAAGGAAGGAGGAAGCGACAAAACGGGGCTTGTTTTGGACCCTAAAAAGGGCCTCAATGGACTCTACACCAAGAATATCACGGAGATCCAGGAAATCCGCAAGATTTGCTTCAAAATCCTGCTTATTCGTCAGATGCAGACACAACAGTTTATGCATCGGACACAAATGAGACAGCCTGAAATCGAATTCTTAAAAGAAGTCGATGTGGATGATGTTTCCAAGTTGCCAAACCATGAACTTAATGATCTGGGGGTGCAATATGCAGCACTTCGGAAAAGTGTGGCTAAAATCAGCATGCACACTGGGTTTGAAAGTACTGATTCGGTGGCTATCAATACGCTTACTCAGGTGGCAGAAAAGTACCTTCTGAATCTTGCCAAGACCATGAAGTTACATACAGAGAGTACACTGCGCAATACACTTGGGAAAAACGAAATTGTTCTACTTTCGCTTTTGGAAAATGGAGTGGAGAAGCCGGACGATCTCTATACCTTCATACAGGAACGGGTGAAGAAAACCGAGGCCAAATTAGAAGATCTCCGGGCCAAATTATCCGGATTCCTTAAGGATTTACTCCGACCCACGCTTGAAAACTTCAATGAACAGAATTTCGACGATAATAGTGAGCAATTCACAACGGGAGACTTTACTAACGAATTGGGGGATGATTTCTTTGGTTTCAAAGAATTGGGTCTTGATAAAGAGTTCAAAATGCTTCTGTCATCAGTCCCAGTTTATCTTCTTCATTCACGGCTCAACAATTCGTTCAATAGTACGGGATCTACGAGCAAAACCACCAAATATGAGGATTTGAAGGATTTGGAAACGGTGAAATTGACTGCCGCAGATGTGCCTACACAGATCGGGCTTCTCCATGGATTTTATACTGAATTGGTGCTGAGATCCGAGGCCGCTTACCTCAAACTGCAAAAGAGAAAAGGCGAGAGCTTGGAGCTTCCATCTCCAGACCAATTATATCTTTTGGAGGATGAGGAGTTGCCCCAGAAACAAAGGAATATCCGGCCCAGACTTCCGCCTACAGGGAAAATTGCTTCTGTCAAGAAGAAACCACTCAATGCTACGTTTATTTTGCTGGAAGAGGAGGAGGGCGACGATGGAAAGGAACAAGAGGAAAACGATGATGATGAGGATTCAATCTTTGGTATTGACATCAGTATGGACGAGTAATCCATCAGTTAGTATCAGACTCCAATGCATGTCCTAATGGTTACTTTCTTGAATGGCTACTTGTCTTGAATGACTACTTGTCTTGAATGACTCCTTGTCTTACTAGCCTTGTTTTACCATGGCTACTTGTCTGAATATGGTTTACTATGGCTACTTGGCTTGTTGATCTACTTGTCTTGCTGACCTACTTGTCTTGAATGACTATTTGTCTTCACTGACTACTTGTCTTCAATGGCTACTTGGCTTGCTCATCTACTTGTCTTAAATGGCTACTTGTCTTAAATGACTACTTGACTTCAATGACTACTTGACTTCAATGACTACTTGTCTCAATATGGTTTACCATGGCTACTTGTCTGAATATGGTTTACTATGGCTACTTGTCTTGAATGGCTACTTGTCTTACTGGCCTTGTCCTAAATGAATACTTGTCTTGCTGGCCTTGTTTTACCATGTATAATTGTCTCAATATGGTTACTAGACCTACTCTTCTTATTAAGGTTGCTTGTCTCAATGGCTAATTGTCTTCAATGATTACTTGTCCTAAGTGGCTGTCACAATATGGTTACTAGACCCAGTTGCTTTATTAAGGGCACAATACTGTGGGCTCAGATTCATAATGGGTGGATTACTTCATGAAGAGGAAGAAGTTTGTTAAAAATGGACTGGACCAGATCATTGTCTTGGGAATACTTATACCTTCCAGAACAATTCCACAGATGAATGGTGATTTTGAAGAGGTTTCTGAAAGTCATACAAGACCTGAAAGTCATATAAGACCTGAAAGTCTATTATTTCTGAGGAATAGTAACAGGCATAAGGGTCAAGGATGATTAGACCTGGACTTCACATTATACTGAAGTGGCATTCACCTCCTGGATTTTTATCTGGAGAAGTACTCTGGGATCCGAGAATTCAGAACAATGAATATGGGACTTGGGGACTTGAGGACTTGGGGACTTGAGGACTTGGGGACTTGAGAACTTACAGAACTGAGGACTTAAAGACTTGAGGACTTAAAATCCCCAAATTCCTTCTTGAAGGTACTGGAAAGTCTTGGATCTTCTTGGACTTGAATACATCAGGAATAAGACATAACGCATACCTTCTGCTTTGGTCAATGGAACAGTCGTCAATCATTCTGTTCTACAACACTATCTCCTTCTTGGAAAGCACCTAGACAACCTCACCCATCTCCATACACATGAAGCTTAAGACTGAAGCTTAAGACTGAAGCTTAAGACTGAAGCTTAGATTGAAGACTGAAGCTGGAGACACCATGGCTTGATCTAGCCTAGATTTTATGTACTATAATACTAGATACACTGGTGAAGATCAGTAACAGTAGCCATCCAATCATCACATTAGTATAGTAGTTCTATAGAATGGTAGTCTAGAATGGTAGTCTAGAATGGTAGTCTAGAATGGTAGTCGAGAATGGTAGTCTAGAATGGTAGTCTGGAATAGTAGTCTAGAATGGTCGTCTGGAATGATAGTCTAGAAAGGTAGTCTGGAATGGTAGTCTAGAATTGTAGTCTGGAATGTCGTCTAGAATGTCGTCTAGAATGGTAGAGCATTTCCACCGTACACCAGGTTTGTAGAGACGTTCGACCTGGGTTGAGGGTTGAGAATTAGCCAATCAGAAGCGTTTGGGGTTTCTATGGTGGGTTGAAAATTGGCCCTTGATCATGCTTTTTCAAAGTACCTCGAACGTCTAAAAAGGCTTCTGAAACTCAAGAGCATCCAGATTCTTTATGATGTGTTTGTTTCATTCATCACTGAAACAATCTTTTTTTAAAGACAAAACAAACAAAAAAACAAAAAAAAACCGATCCATTCGAACCACCTGCACCAATTGATAGGGTTTCTCATCAAGCTCCATTGTGCTAGGGTCATGGAACTAGTCCCCTTTGGTATGTTAAGAACACCAAAATATAACACACCCAAAACAGTCTATTCAGACAAGAACTGTATATTCTACTGTCTTTCTTGAAACTCCCTTGAAATACCCTAAGAGGATAGGAGTTGATGAAAGCTCAGTAGATCTCAATAGTAGAGTGTTTTTCAAAACGATTCGATTCAAACCAGTCCAACAAAACGTTTCAAACCACACTAGTAAAATTAAACAAACCAATCACTTGGAAATTTTCGTATCCCTAGGTGGTTTGGGTTATTTAGGTCATTCCGGTCAATTGGTTCCTCTAGGTCAATTGATTCCTCTAGGTCAATTGGTTCCTCTAGGTCAATTGGTTCCTCTAGGTCAATTGGTTCCTTTAGGTCAATTAGGTGATCTAAGTCATTTCGGTCCTTTCGTTCAATAAGGTCAATTAGGGGGATTAGAGGATTCTTGGCAACCAGTTGCCTTGGTTACCTGGTTAGGCACCAAAGAGTTTCAGTTACATCGACAAAAAAGATAGCTCAATGTATGGTATCATCGTGCTGGCGATCATAGGTTTGCTTTGTTTCATCTCTGTTTCCAACATGCAAGAGGATGTGTTCAACTGGTTATTCGCCTTGTCAGAATTGTCCTCCGTGTTCACACACAGTTATTCAAACCAAATCTCATAATCTTTCAAACACAAACTTTCATAAGAATTCAATCTTTTAAATTCTTAAATCTAGTGGCAGTGTTTTTCAAAACACATCATGGTGATCCCAACAGTACCGGAGGTAAGAGGCCGTTCACCATCACTGAAAACATTTCCACCCAACGACTTACTGATCACCCGTGTATCGCTAGAAAGACGATACAATAGGTCACCCATTTCCATGCCATTTTTCATGTCATTTCCATGTCATTTCCATGCCATTTCCATGCCGTTTCCATGCCGTTTCCATGCCGTTTTTGAAAGGTCCCACGTCAAAGAAGTATGACTCCTGAGACAAGATCTTGGGAAAGAGCCTCGACCGCAAGCGAACCACAAGATTTTCTCCCACGAAACGGAGAAGCTAGATGCGTCCAAAGTGGCAGTAGCACCAACTGCAAAGAGAACCCCAAGACCAGTGTAGATATGGGCGTATGAAAGGCCGAGTATAGCAGCGACCTCCTCAATTTTGTCCTGTTTCGAGCCAGCATCACAAGCTTCCTCACGGGCCCGGGTTTTATCAATAATCTTCCAACAATCTTTCCAATAATCTTTCCAATAATCTTTCCCATAATCAAGGGTAGTAACACGGTTACTGAACTTGTAGTAAACAAGAAAGTCAACGCTAGCACGCGTTTGCCATACTACGGAGAGGCCAGGCAAAAAAGATGGCGGAATTCGGCCCAATACTTCCCTTCTGGGGTGCCTTGGGGTGTTGTTTTCTTGATTGGAATTCTCTTTTTGATTAGACAAACCAGTGTAGCAAAACAAACTATTCTAACCACTCTGGCAAAATTAATCAAACAAATAAACATAAACCACCTCATCAAGGTTATCAAACCAATCGTATATTTAGATATCAATTCATGCACTCTAGCGATTGGCTTTTGTATATACCTAAATATCAAGTTAGTATAGAACTCCTCTTCGAAACAATGGTATAAATGACGGTATAGATAATGGTATAAATAAGGCAATTGTAATGGCATAGTGTTTTTCAAAACTATTAAAACCACAATAGTAAATTAAACAGACCAATATTTCAAGAACTTTAAAAAGCAATCCTTCAGGATTAAGAGTTCGGAATATTGAACTCTACTGAAAATATCAGTTAAACATAAAGTCATTTTGGTTGGAAATCTGTACGTTGGCGTACGACCCGTTTTGGTTTATTGCATTGAATAGTTTTGAAAAGCATTGTAAATAAGGGTATCAATAAGGGTATCAATAAGGGTATCAATAAGGGTAGAGATAATGGCTAAAACAATGGTATAAGTAATGGCTTGGAGAGTGGTTTAAAAAATGGGTCTCAAAGATGGGGGGGGGGGTCTGTTCTTATATGTTGCGGTGCGCGGATGGTTGTAAAAATAAGAGTGGTGGCTGTAAAAAACAGAGTGGTGGCAAATGCGGGGCTGGTTGCGAAAAAAAGAATATAAATAGAGCGCTATCCCCCTCGAACTAATTTTCCCTCACCACCTTTTTAAAAGTCATACCACTTCAAGTTCCGCCCCTGCTTGACCTTTTGGTTGGTCTTTTAAAACCTCTCAAATCAAATGGAGTACATCTCAGGCAATTCTCCAGATCTAGGATTTAAGATTTCAGAGAACTGAATGTTATATCTATTAAAGTCGGAGTGAAATACTATGCCATTTTGCTTTTTCTGGGTGAAGGGGTATGAAACTTTTTTGAATCATTAAATCATTGAATCATTGGTTCTCGTGATGTTTTTAGTGGGGTTTGAATTGTTTTGTCTTGCTAGTTTTTTGTTTTGTTAGTTTTTTGTTTTGTTAGTTTTTTGTTTTGTTAGGTTTTGAATATCACTTTAAAGAACTGGCTGAAAACAAATATAATACTACACAAGCTCATTGACGCCATTGAAAGAGCCCATAAGTCAACTCTACTACTACTGACTACTGACTACTGACTACTGATTACTGATTAATGATTACTGACTACTGATTACTGACTACTGACTACTGACTACTGACTACTGACTACTGACTACTGACTACTGACTACTGACTACTGACTACTGATTACTGACTACTGACTACTGACTACTGACTACTGACTACTGATTACTGATTACTGACTACTGACTACTGACTACTGACTACTGATTACTGACTACTGACTACTGACTACTGACTACTGACTACTGACTACTGACTACTGACTACTGACTACTAACTTACTGACTACAGTGGTTTTCAAAACTATTCAAACCAATAAAACAAAAGGTTTGGTAACCCTTGGCACAGACTTTCAAACGAAATGGCGAAATGTTTCACAGATCGTTTAAGTAGAATTTAATATTCTGAAATGTGAAATCTAGAGGAGTGTCTTATAAACTTTTCGAATGTTTGGTTTGTTGAAATGCAGGGCTGGTTGCGAACAAAGAATATGAATAGAGCGGTATCTCCCCTCGAACCAAATTTCTGTCCCCATCAATGAAAATTCATCCCAGTTCATGTTCTGTTCACGGGCATTACCACTATGTTACGATTGAGGTTTACGTGTGGTACACTAGACCTAGTTGAGAGACTAACACTAAACGTTTTTTGACCCTCCTTGATTGTTTTGTTTGGTACTACAATATTCCCGAATGTAGTACATACATACATCCATACATACATCCATACATCCATCCATACATCCATATATTCATTTTGAATACTATGCAAACCAACTCGGCAATACGGATCAAACCTGACTAGCAAAACTATGCAGACCAATAGTTGAAAAAAACAAAGTCTCTTACTGATGACTTAAAAATCGTGAAGGGTCAAGGATTTGAAATAACCTGTTTATGTGAAATCTTTATTAAGTATGAGAAACGATACTTTGTCGAACTAGTGGCTTGTTTGATTTTGCTTGGTGTGGTTTGAACAGTTTTCCTCGCTATTTTGAATAGTTTTGGAAAAAAATCCACTATATGAGGCAATCGGCCGGGTTCAAGAATCTAAGTTAAAGTTTTCAGAAAGTTGAATATTGAATTCTTCAATGAATTAATGAAAATTGGTTGGTGTGAAAAACATTATTCCATTTTGGTATGAAAGTGTGCAAGGAGGGGGGGGGGGGTACAATGCATTTTTGGAATCATTGGTTCAAATCATTTCATTGGGCTGGCTTGATTAGTTTTGAAAAAAATTATAATGAGGTTTCTAAGATATGGCTGGAATAGAGACTGGTGCAATGAATGTCTATATCTGATTCTAAGTCTATCTGAATTTGAGTCTAAGTCTATCTAAGTCTGGATCTCTCTGAATCTGGGTCTCCTTGAATCTGGGTCTGAGTCTATCTGAGTCTATCTGAATCTGGGTCTGAGTACAAATGAGTCTGAGTCTGACTCCGGGTCTATGAGTCCAATTCTCTGGTGCATAATGCTACTCTGTGGCTCAACTATTTGCCTCTATAAATCAGGTACGCTTTAATAAGCTATACTAACCAAAACAATATTACTAGTGTGAATATATTAGCCAGGCTAATACCACTAACCAAATAAAGGGGGTTTTGCATAATGAATATCTTCATCTTATGTTTCAATATACATATTGATACATATTGATACAAAGGTATATACAGGTATAACTAAGTTGCACCTTACAAGAACAAAGCATTTAGACGGGGAGTTAGACGGGGCGTTAGAAGGGGTGTTAGAAGGGGTGTTAGAAGGGGTGAGGCTGGTGAAGCGATATCACTTATAAAGTACTTTGATTCCATTCATGATAGGTACTTATTTATAAAGCAAGACTTTGAGCCAACTGGGAAGTACAGCTGCAAATTGTGGATCCAAAGAGTGCTAGCATTAAAAACATGTTAACACATTAAAAACATGTTAACACATTAAAAACATGTTAACACATTAAAAGATGTTAACACATTAAAAGATGTTAACACATTAAAAGATGTCATCACATTAAAAGATGTTAACACATTAGAAGATGTTAATAAAGGTATGGGAAGAGTCAAATTAAGAACAGTTTCTTGATTTGGTTGTTGGTTGTTGGTTGTTGGTTGTTGGTTGTTGGTTGTTGGTTGTTGGTTGTTGGTTGTTGGTTTTTGGTTGTTGGTTCTTGGCTGGTGGAGTCATTTTTTTTACTCTATTGATAACGAATGAGGCCTTAACTTTGAATAAGTCCATTAGCTTTTTTCTCGAAAGAAGCTTCGTGGGATCACTGATTCTGAATTCTATAAGAGTAATGGCCATAGTGAGAATTAGAGTCAGAGCCTCTTATTACGTGTTATGAGCCCTGAACAAAAGCTATAAACACAAGTACTTTAGAAGAGGTAGAAAAAAACAAGATTGATAAGAAAATGTTCATGAAGACGGAAGTAGTTGGGGAAGCAAATACGAACAATTAAAAGAGTTTGGGATAAATCGGTAGACTTGACGGATAAGACAGAATTGAAGAGCTCTGGAAAGTAACTGGACAAAGTCAGGAGAAAGTCTAGACAAATATTAGACAAAAATTAGACAAATATTAGACAAATATTGGACAAAAATTAGGCAAAAATTAGACAAATATTAGACAAATATTGGACAAAAATTAGGCAAACATTAGGAAAATATTGGACAAACATTAGAAAAAATTAGACAGACATTAGACAAAAATTAGGCAAATATTAGACAAAAATTAGGCAAATATTAGACAAATTTTAGACAAATATTAGACAGAAATGCTTACGGTAACGAAATATCAAAAAACTGTTCCAATACTTAAACAAGAGCCACACTCTATTCTACACATTTCAAATAGTTATTTTGTATTAATATATATGTTTCTATGTCGTATACAAAAATCATAGTCCACATAGGTCCTGGTAGCTCAGTATTTAAGCAATAACACAGGCAGGAGACCATCCGTACTTGGTCTTGAGGGTCCAGAAGTTGTCCTTTGGAGCAGAGGTAGATTTCTTAGAAATTTGTTGAGGAGCAGCCATTGTAATTGATGTTGATGAGGAATTAAAAAATATGGAGGGAGAAAAAGCCTACTTATATACTTTTTCTTTTCATCTTTGCATGCACAATCTCAAGGCATGTACTTTCGATGCAATGCTAAGCACGCGTGATTTTGGGTGCGAAAGTTCCCGCAGCCTAAGTTTGAGAAACTTACCCCTTTCGGCCACCACAATGGACTCTAGACAAGAAGTCAGTCCGCCCTAATCCGAGGGCGGAAAAAAATTTATTTGATTCCAAAAACGGTTTCCAAAAACAAACGTGAGATTATGCATGTCCAGATATGAAGGTTAAGGATATTGTTTCATATCCGGACTTACAAGTCCGGACCAACTCAGAACAGAAAATCAATAGCCATATCCGAGCCTCTAGAAGGAAACTTGGGCACCTCTCAAAGCCCAGTACTTCTCTAATAAGCGAAAGACTCAAAGAAGAGTTACAGAGTCCATCGGCCACCGTGCAGATGCATATGCACTATCCGATAAGTGGTAATCTGCATCCCAAAAGAGAAACATCGAATTTGTAATTTAATCAGATGCATAATCGGATAACTCCGGTGATCAAAATCTCCTTGGGTTTACCTTAATACCCCATAAATGTAAAGTGATGAAGAAATTTAATAAAATATAAATATTGTACTGCACACAAGGCCGATGTTCAATCAAACCAACAAAGACCAGTTTACCCAATAAAACCCCTAATTCCACAAAGTCCACTAAGTCCAATTTTATACAGAATGCTATTACCTCTATCCCCAAACACTAATATTGTATATTTATGTTGGACCAATATATATAAACACCACTATATTAACCAATACTGACACTGTTATGTTCTTTAATACATTTATGCCTAACTTCTTATACAGTGTTATTCGAAGCGATTCAGACCACGCGACAGAATAATCGGGCCAAGAAGACAGAATGATTCAAACCAAACTAACAAAATTAAACAAACCAATACACATTACCCCCCCAAACAAGGAAACACAAGGAAACTAGTTTATATTCCGTCCCGGTTTGACCCTTGATTGGTACCACAACAGTCCCAAAAATAGTAAATCTCAATATGAGGCTATCTTCAAGACTTAAGATTATCAAAATATTGAATTCTACAAAGTATGAACGTTGCTGTGAACCGTGAACCTTGAATTATTCAAAGTATGAATGTTGGTGTGAACCGTGAACCTTTATGCAAATTGATTTGAAAGTCTGTACGAAACGGTACGAACCATATTGAATTATTGGTTTGAATACTTTTGAATAACACTGTCTGAATGTTGGTATGGGTATTAGTCGAATATAGTATTAGCGTTACTACTGTTATAACATACGTTATAGAGAACATAACATGGAGGTCACACCCAACCGTTTTTGCCTTCTCTGGTTGAACGGATCGCAGCAAAGTTTCCGAAGCATCCAGTCGGCACCCCCATCAGCAATTTGAGCCTTGCCGTCACAGAACCTCTTGACTTCTTGGATAATGTCTGCCTTTCCTTGATTAGTAAATGCTGGTGTCTGGTCGGCTGGGCCCCACGTTATCCTCTTCTGGACCTTCTCAAGCGTCTGCACCTTGGGGTTTTACTTACTTAGAGGGCTGTTCTCATCAATGATCTCCCCTTTTACATCTCGATCTGGCTCTACTACTGTCAACCATACCCTGATATATTCACCTCAGGTAGTACAACAGTATAGTATATGCCTCAAATGATCTTACAGAACTCACTGCCTTACTACAATTTTCGAAACCTTGATTTTCGGCCGCGTTCCGTGCTCATTTCCAGTCTAGTTCCGCAGATTCGTCTAGTTCCGCAGATTCGTTTGCGCCTCTTTGATATATCGTGCTGCCCTTCACAGGGAGCTCACTAAGGCTGCCTTCGACGCGGATTGGATTGGCGCCCATTCTCTCGCAGCACTGGAACCTTTAATTCGGACTTTTCATTCGCCAGACATTTTCTTGAACTGGGCTCTTCACTGGAAAGTTGATGACACAGCCTTTACGGGACTCGTCAACAGCCAGAAACAGCAAGGATTGGCATATACCACACTTGTTGCGGATCACAATTCTGTACGGGATGTTCTCTGCGGTTCCTCTCTCGAGGAACCATCAACGAATATAAGAGTTTAAGACAACATACGTTATAAAGAACATAACAACTACCTATTTTTTTTTTTTTTGGTTAGCTAACAGTGGATTAATTACTTATACGTCTCCGCAAAGAATAGTATCAATAAGATGACTAGTACTATGGGAACTGCACCTGATGATGTTAGACGAAGTAAGTGTCTTCCATGTTTATTTATGAAGATACACTTGACTAAGAAACTAATCTCACTTCCCTAAGTACCAAGCGTTTGCCATGGTATTGAAAGCTTTACAATATCAGGTACAGGAACAGGTACAGGAACAGGTACAGGAACAGGTACTGATGAGAATCAGTCCACGTCCTCCGTAAACATCAGTACCTCTACACTAGTTAATATTGGTGGGTCTGGTGTTGGGAGACATCTTGGTATGTCCTCCCTCAGTTGATATATATTCTGGATACTCTTATAAAATAGCGGGAGCTTGTCCTTTTATATTGGGGTGAGCCTTCACACGACCATAGTCACGTGAGTGACCGCGGTCTCAGGGAAATAGGGAGCCAGGGCTCCTATTTCTCAACAGGTACAGGAACAGGTACAGGATATGAGCCCTGTTTCAATTCGAAACTTGCGGTGGGGGTGGGGTGATGTGATGTGGACTCATCAAATTTATGCCTCATTGAATATCTTTACAAGAAGTATTTGGATGTAGATTGTTGAGTGTGAGTTACCGTATACTCTCTGATAAGATGAAATTAGTATGGCATTGGCTTCCAATAGTTCTCTTCAGTATGATGGTTCAGCATTCATCTTAGGTCACTTATATTCATCTCTAAATTAGATATCAGTGGAGTGTTCTCACAATCGATACCCCTCAAACCTGAGCGGGATTCTCTCTATATATAGTTGAGTCCCTCGGGAGCCCTAAACCCGCTCCCTCTCTCGCCCTACTCTCCCTCTCTCGTCCTACTCTCCCTCTCTCGTCCTACTCTCCCTCTCTCGTCCTACTCTCCCTCTATCATCCTTTTCTCCCTCTCTCATCCTTTTCTCCCTCTCTCGTCCTACTCTCCCTCTCTCGTCCTACTCTCCCTCTCTCGTCCTACTCTCCCTCTCTCATCCTTCTCTCCCACCCACATTGTCTTCAAAGAAAACAATGCCCCAGAGGCGAACCAGAGCCTAACTAGGGCTGAACCAAAGCCCAACACAGCTTAGTTAGCAATTGTCTCCTTTGAACAATACCCAACATTGTTTAATCTGAATGCCTTCATTGGAACATGCAGTACCCGCACACATGTAAGTCCCTCATCGTATGTTACAGTGTTATTCAAAACGATTCAGACCTACGCGACAAAACCATTCAGACCTACGCGACAAAACGATTCAGACCAAGAAGACAGAATGATTCGGACCAAGAAAACAAAATGATTCGGACCACAATAGCAAAATAAATAAACCAATCATTCAGTATTTATTACATAGCGGCCTCCGAAGTTGTTGTATACAGGATAACAATAAAACCAGTTCAGTTTCTGTTCCGTACTGCAAGACTCCCAAAGGCAGTACATACAATCTTTTTCAATACTCTTCAAACCAGTGCGGCAATTTGTTTCAAACCAGACTAACAAAATTATGCAGACCAATAATTGACAAAGTATAGTACTTATGACTTTAAAATTGTCAACAATCCAGGATTTGAAATAAACCGTTTATGTGCAATCTTTATTAAGTATTCAAACCAGGAAATTCTCGAACTATTGGGTTGTTGAAATTTGCGTAGTGTGGTTTGAACATTCTGTCGCGTAGGTCTGAATCGTTTTGTCGCGCTGGTCCGAATAGTTTAGAATAACACTGTATTCACCCCAGTGCGACAATATGTTTCAAACCAAATTAGCAAAATTAAGGAGACTATTGAGACTATTTAAGACTGCAAGGATATCAATGAAAATAATGGGACCATAAACTTTGAAAATCTTAGGACTTTCGAAGGTTTATAGTCGACTTTGAGTTTTTGAAGGTGACAAGTACCTGCATATACCCATTTTTAGTGTCCAAACTCTAACCATTAAGCTATCACTATGCTTATTGCCACCATGTTATTGAAATTTTGGGGAATTTCGCCATACTGTGTTTCAATTGGGCTTCTTATGTGGAGGGACAAAAGAGGATATTCGTCGAAATTTGATACTATTTCAATAATCTCCCGGTGGCCTAGCTGGTTAAGGCGCAAGACTGTAATGGATGGAATCTTGAGATCGGACGTTCGACTCGTCTCTGGGAGAACTTTTTTGCAGTTTGTTCTGCTGAAGAGGGAATTACTGGAAACTATGGTAATCAGTGAATGTTCTGCAACCACCTGCACATAATGCATGTGTACTGCAGGTAAGGGAACTGAATGATTGAGAATCACGGGGCCCATGGATAGCAAGTCGCACTGGTACAGACGAGACAGTCGCGCACGTGACTGTCAATATACCCATCAAGGGAGGACATACCAAGATACCTCCCAACACCAGCACCAACATCAAGTACCAAGACCAATATTGGGAAAGGTACTGCATAAATGGTGGTGTACTGGTGTTTCCCGGGGACTGTCAATTATCGATTTTCGATTGGCTATTCACAATATAACCTCTTATATGTCATACTTCGGAGGAAAACATCTGGTAATAATTCCAGATCGTGGTGCACGGGTGTAAGCGCACCTCACCTGCGCAACTTCACCAAAACACCAACTTCACACCATTACTTCGTTCTCAGTGTCAACGGTACGGGGGAGTCTCAAGCCATGAGCAAACACATTGAGCTCAAGGAAAGATACACCGGTCAAAGGGTGAAGCTAGGGCACGTTATGGTAAAGTACGTCCGCACTCAGGAAAACGTTGCAGATATCCTGACGAAGGCTCTCCAAAAGAACTTGTTCTGGACACACCTCCCATTTCTACGCTTCGACGAGAAATACTAATTAAAGTTTGGGTTCGTACTTGCGACTTAAAAATAGTAGTAAGTATCAAGGATCAAGGATCTTAAAAAGCCTATTTATGTTATGTTATGTGAAACCTTTATTAAATATCAACAACAGTAAGTTGTTGAACTATTGGGTTATTTAATTTTTCTTAGTGTGGTTTAAAACATTTGGTCGCGCTAATTTGAATAGTTTCAAAAAACACTGTACCACAAAAATATACCACCAAAAATATACCACCAAAAATATACCACCAAAAATATACCACCAAAAATATACCACCAAATATATACAGTGCTATTCAAAACTATTCAAACCAATAATCCAATATGGTTCTACCCACCTATTCGCACAGACTTTCAAATCAAATGGCATAAAGGTTCACGATTCACACCAACGTTTCATACATTAAAGAATTCAATATTTTGATAATCTTAAGTCTGAAGGATTGCCTCATATGTACACCAACATTTAGACACCAACATTTAGGAGTCTTGCAGTACCAATCAAGGGTCAAAGCGGGATGGAACATGTACTGGTTTCCTTGTTTGGGGGTGTTCCTTGTTTGGGGGGTTATGTGTATTGGTTTGTTCAACTTTGCTAGTGTGGTTTGAATGATTTTGTAAAACACTGTACCACCAGAAACATACCACCAGAAACATACCACCAGAAACAGATCTACCCCAAAAATGAATACCATAAAATAGAAATCATGATGACTCTAGGTTTAGTAATTAGCAGGGAGATTCAGGTGGGTGTTTCAATGGATAATCATAGTGAATGTCAATGGATAATCATAGTGAATGTCAATGGATAATCATAGTGAATGTCAATGAATAATCATAGTGAATGTCAATGGATAATCATAGTGAATGTCAATGGATAATCATAGTGAATGTCAATGGATAATCATAGTGAATGTCAATGGATAATCATAGTGAGGGTCAAATGTGAGGGTCAAATGTGAGGGTTATTAATGGTCCTTTTAAACCAGTGCGGCAATACAGTGTTTTTAGAAACTATTCAGACCAGTATGATAAAACGATTCAGACCTACGCGACAGAGAGATGATTTATTAGGCAATCCTCTAGATTTAAGATTTCAGAATATTGGAATCCAATGAAAGTTGGTGTGAAGCATTACGATATTTGGTTTGAAAGGATATGCTAAGGGGTACGAAACGAAACTTTGTGATATAATAAGTTTGTTTAATTTTGCTAGTGTAGTCCGAATCATTTTGTTTTCTTGGTCCGAATCATTTTGTTTTCTTGGTCTGAATCGTTTCGAATAACACTGTACACAATTTCAACACAAATCAGTCCAAGTCATTGGTGAACATTAGTACCACTATACTAATTATATTGATGGGTCTGGTGTAAGGATACATCTTGATATTTCCTCCCTCAGTTGACGTTTTTTTTTTTTGGTGGTATTATAAAATACCGGAAGTTTATCCTTTTATATTGAGGTGAGTCTTCACATGACCAAAGTCACGTGAACCACCATGGTATAAGTGTAACACCAGTGCTGCTTTGTCAACATCATGGTCATCTGTCATGGTCATCTGTCATGGTCATCTGTCATGGTCATCTGTCATGGTCATCTGTCATGGTCATCTGTCAT